>ML817154.1:115931-129936 GCA_009831015.1 Picea engelmannii | reverse complement strand
TCTTCAAAATTCATTTCTGAAGAATTTCTCCCACTCAATCCTCCGTACTTGTTCTTCCTTCGAACTTTCAATTTCTTCACTCCACCTTTGAACGATTCAACTCTTCAGGACTTAGAAATTATTCTAATTATTTATTCTCGAAGTTTAGAACCACTACTCCTACTGAGCTTCTGACAAATGAAATCTAAACCTCTTCCTTGGCGAACACTTTCATTCTGCGTCTTCTTCAAAAGACTTTCTAATGCCCTCCTAGCATACTCTACACTCAACTTCCTGAGCTTTCAAACTTAAGCTAAGTTTTCTTCTACGCGTACTTCTTGCACTCAATATGCATACTCTTCATACAAAAATATCCTCGCTATCTCTTCTGAGCTTCGATTCGAAAAAGACTTCCTCACACACACTCCTTGCTCTTTGCATGCACTCCTTGCATAACTTACATAAGAGAAACAATTGAAACTCATTTGATTATTCATTCACTCACCATAAACATCATACATTTACATAATACACAATTAATAGTCAAAATAATATCAACATTGTATAGTTTTGGTCAATTTTCTCTGTTCTATTCATTTCAAAGAGAAAAAACATAAAATACAGTCGCTATCTCCTACAACCATTACAATGAAAACTTGTCTAAGGACTCAATGCCTCTTCTCTCTTCTTCCTCCTATCTAAATCATATTTCATTCTATTCAAGAAGTTACCTACTCAATTAAATGAAACCTAGTGAATAATACGGGAAATTATCCTACACATGTAATACATTACAGTCGTGTAAAGGATTTACAATTGTTCTATCTCTTCAAACGGTGGCCCGACTTCACAGACAACTAAATTAATTAATGAGAACATAAAAAATCTCCACACCACTACCAAGATGGTTAAAGGTCATTTTGGCTCCTTCGATGCGTTGAGGTGTCGACTTCAATTCCATCCACCGTTATGGATTTGATAGCGATGCTTTTGCATCAAGTTCATCCATTTGTGCACTTTATTAACCATGATAAGACTATAATGATCAATCTAACTATGCATCATATATCAAGGAAATCACATCGATCCATATTCATCTTTTCATCATGTATCAATGACAACTCATTGATCCATATTCATCTATGCATGACATCATATGCATCATATACTTGACATCTATCCATTCTCATGAAGGATAATACATATTACATTTGACATCAATCATAAATCAATCAATCCTTTGGCATCAATCAATCACTTGACATCAATTAATGACATCAATCTATCAAACCATTGGCATCGATGACAACATGATCCAACAATCTCTCCCTTTGGCATTGATGGCAATACCAACATTAATGTCAACACCAATCATTGATGTCAACATGTAGACAAGGCATGCACTACGTCAATAGTCATCAATCATATCCATGTGACTATCTCTCCCCATCAATAAACATCAATCACATCAATGTGAATATCTCTCCCCCTTTGACATCAATGGAAAAGGGCCATTCTCCCCTTGGGGTTGCTCCCCCTGCTTGAACTTTCCTTGGGGTTTCTCCCCTTGTCTGAATTCCTTTGATATTCCTCTGAATAATCTCTCCCCTTTTGAACAATGGATATCACTCTGATGTAATGCTGAATATATATTGCTCATACTCCCCTTGTGACCATCGCTCCTCCTGGAATTATGATTATGTGCTCTTTCTTCAAATATAGGGCTCTTTCCTAGTATGCACCTGATAAATATCTCCTCCTAGAATCATGGGGAGAAGAATGACTCCCCCTATATTCTTTTCAAAATGAACAATATGATACCACATGACGATCCTTGGACCTGTCCATGCATCAAACTCGTGCCATACCAAACATCATGAAAAAAAATATATGTCAATGAATGAACAAATACATCATGTACCAAAATGTGTGCTCATCATGCACAACACCCATGTACATCAACCATGTACATCAACATCATACAATGTGCCAAAATATATCATCCATGGAATGTATCAACCATATGCCTCTATCAACATGCCAACATGTGCATCTACCAATATGCCAACCATGTGCATCTACCAACATACCAAACAATGTGCATCTACCAACATGCCAAACAAGTGTCACATCACTCATGATATGTCTCTACCATGAACCAAGTGCCACAATCATCAAATGTCTCATGTACCAAAACATATTCTAATAAAGTAATACCAATGATGTACTTTTAGCCAAGTATTCATCATCCAAACATATACCAAATATTTACATCAACACTACTTGTACCAAGCAAGTATGCCGACCATGCACCAATACCACACCTTTATGAATCCTCATACATGTATGCCAAATCCTCCATAAAACATGTGCCAATCAATTGCTGGTAGGTGCCTCTACCAATGTACCAAACATGCATCAATTATAGATCAAGCTATGACTCATCAATGATGTACAACATGATCACCTCATCAAATCACAAACTATATGTCCCAATATGTAGCCCATGCATGCACCAAGATATCCAACAAGTAATCTTCCAATAATATTGTTATCACTCTAGGAAACTCTCCTAGGCTGTAAGTTAGAGATGCCTGGTAACTCAATCTTTTTGGAAACTATTTTCTCAATATTAGGTGTGGGTTTTGGATCAAGATGAATATCTTAAACTCTGGATTATATTCTCAAGACAGTCTTAACTATAACCATGCAACACAAGGCCTTCAAGTGCTATTGTCAGATAGGTTTGTATAACAAATGGATAAGAAAACTAATCAATTAACCAAAACATACATAAAACCATATATATGATGGGTCAACAAACTAGCCAAGGATGCTTGTGATTCTTGCTTAACAATCAAAAGTAAGATGACAGTTACCATAGGATCATTAAACAAAGACAAAAGAACTAATTCCACTCATAAGCATAGACAAAGATGAAAGAAGGTCCGACAGTAACAAATGAAAGAAGCTTGCAGGCTGAGATATTAAAGAAAGTGTCTTTCATACAAAACAATAGCATATAGAACTCAAAATCGAACCTTTAGTTCATCTTCTATCTTTAGCTTTATAGCTTTACAATGCAGTTTTGAGATCCTAAAAGCATGGATCATATATACTAAAGATAGAAAGTCAAAATTCATTTTGCAAAAGATATGGAATGATCCTCAAAATGAGGTCAATCCCACATTTCATGGTCTTCATATCTTGTAGAGTCATGGTGCAGTGCAGAATAGCCTTCCAAGGCTGAGTGATGACTCTTCCAAGAGATACAATTCGAATTTGTTGAGGTATGCAAAAACCCTGATTTTCTGCCTTTGTAAAAGGCACCAAAAATGATTGATTTGTCCATTCGAAGAGGTTTCAAACCATTCCAACTCAAAAAATATCGATCTGGGCAAAAATTCGATCATTCTGGCAGTGACAGGATTTTAGTGGTTAACCTAGAAGACTCCTGAGTGGATTAACTACATAAATCTCTGCTTTTGGTGGTTAATGAAAAGTCGTCCTGTTCGCCTAAACCACCGAAAATTCATCTTTGAGAAAACTTCAAAATTTGCAAAAATGATTACCTTGATTCTTTGCTGAATGTTCAAGGTCTTTTGGATGATGCAACTCTTGTTCGTGCAGATCTTCGAACTTCAACTTGTTTTGTGGAAGACTATGGTATATCTACCATGGTTGTAGCTAAGTTGGCTAGAGTCTCCAAACCTATTTTCTCCTGTGTTGGCAATTGAGAATCTTTTAATTTCAGCCTCAGAATTCTAAGCTGTTTGTATAGCGTCATGTTTTCCCTTATCAAAACCCTATTCCTGTCTTTGATCTTATCATGCTTTTCTTTGAGGCTTTGGTTTATGTTGAAAAGATCTGCATTTCTTTCAGTCAAGTTTGTATTTTCCTTTTTAATAACTCTCTCCAAGACTTCCATTTCATAGACTTGTTGCAGGAGTTTATTGATTTTTCGTGCCTTAGATGCTTTAGGCTTACTTGAAGATGATTTTGCCAATGGTGGACTATCTGCCTCTGGGGGATTTGGTGAGGGTAAGTTGTAACAATTGTCTACAACTTGTCCATCCTGTACATTACCTTGTATCTTTGCTAACTCCTGTTCTAGCTCTGAATCACTATATGGTAGATTTAAAGGGTTACTTCCTTTAGCAGGGTCCTTGGTATGCTCACCCTCAAACTGTAACTTTCTTTTGGTTCTTTTTCTTTTAACAGAGGATGATTATCGGATCTCTTGGTGGTTATATACCTTTCTGTTTTCTATGACTACTTTTAGGAGTAATGGTCTTCTTAGTGGCATCTTTTTTACCCTTCTCTTGCTGTTGCCAATCAGTCTGGAATTCATTCCAGAAGAGGAAGTAGTTCCAATCCACCTACCTTTTCTTTAATGACTCTTTGACAATGAGAGTAATGAGTCCTCGATGAGACAATCTACTTGCCACCTTAGTGGGCTTGGCTTTGACCTGCCTAGCCATTTTCGTGAGGGCTTTGTGCAAGTAAAATGGTAAATTGATGGGAGATCTCCCTGTGAAGTGATTTAAAAGTTTGAAGTGGTAGAACATGACTCTGTTGTATCTACCTTCACAGGTGATATAGACAAAGATTGCCTTCAGGAGATATTTCCATTTAGGTTCCATATAAGACATTGGTATGTCTTTTTTCCATGTAAGATCTCTATACAGAGGCTGTAGGTAGGACCTAAATTCAATGTTTGAAGGTACAGTTGATTTGAACCAACAATCACCTGTTCTGGGAAGACCAGTGAACTCAGCTATGGCTACCTCATCAACCACAAACTGTTCCTTTCCCACTGTTGTTGTTCTTCCATCATATGAGATAGCAAAGGTTTCAGACACCTGTTGGTGAAAATATGCCAATTTTTCACAATACATATAGAATCTAGTATGCTTGAATAATTTTGCCACCTCAGGGTGCACCTCGAGGTACCAACCTCCATCCAATTCAACCCTTAGAACTGGCCCTGCTTGCGGCATTAGTAAATGATGACTGTACCTGCGATTAAGGGAAAAATTTGTGCCAGGGAGACAAAGAATCTATGATTTAGGATGATAGAGAGTATGACTCATAGAAAAACAAATGGGACAGGGTGACACAGAGTTCCGATCACAAATCTCAATCACTACTAAATTTAGGCAACCGACTGACTGAATATATGCAGAAAATTTCGAGTTTCGGTGAGATATACAATTGAATTGAAACAATATGGGCTTTGAACTACCTGATGAATCAACCTGGCTTGATTGGTATGAAAATCAGCTTGATAACGATCTGATGAACTCTAACTGCACTCGGAAATCACCACAAAAAATGGGATTATGATATCTGGATATGCGTTTGCTTGATGAAATCACAGGCTCAAGACTGTCTCAATGACTCCTGAATTCGAATTGATAATAAATGGAGATCAAATCAGAGATTAATCGGGGTCATAATGGATTTGTGTACTCGTGACTGGAGATGGTGAGGGGCTACGTGACTAATCATTTCTGTTAGTCAAGAAACATGCATGAGTTTCTGTGTATTTGCCGATACTTAATTTTGAAATGACAAATGCAGTTTAAAGGACAAACAGGTATCAATATTCAGATAGATACAACAATAACATGCATACCTTACCACCTCCATGGACTTTCAACGGTTATGTTTTCATCATTGCACCACTTGACAACTGGCTCGTGCGAAAGCACGAGCTTTTCATTTTTCCCGTTGAAATCTTTTCGATAGTTAAATGAGCTTTTGATTTTCCCTCTTATCTACTGAGAATGAAGGCTTTCAGTGGTTAATGAGCGCGTTTCAGGCTCACCTAAACCACCAAAACCTGAGATTCTGTCTTTTGCTTGACCAAACCAAATCAAAAGTTCTTTTTGAGTTTATCAACAAAAAATAGACTCTCTAACCTACCTACAAAAATTTAGAAATAAATTTTGGACCACAATCTATCACCTAAAAAGAAAAAATCTCCACCAATTTATTTGAGGAGATAACAAATACATCACAAGATATATCAAAGAAACTCAAATATTTACCAACCATGTACCCCAATAAATCATCCTCAATCATCCATTCACTACAGAAAATTCTAAGCATCCAACAATACATGTACTAGTAGTGTGATTCAATAGATCAATGACATCTCTAGCTAGCATCATCATGATATATCACATAACCAAGGTTCCATAACTTCACTACAATAACCAACATTGTTATTCAACCGAAAATTCCTCAATCCACACTCATGGGTTAGTGTCATGCATCCAAGATGGCCCTTCATTATTTTTTATCATCACTTTGCATAATCCAATATAGAATCATGAAAACTTCCAACAAACAGTGTCAAAATATGTAACAAACCATGTTAGATCCTGCAACACATAGTTATACCATCACATCAAGTTGCAACCCATGTGTATTGCCTTTTTCTCAAGGCTTTACCACATATATGTGGCCTGCTACACAAAATCTCACGTATGTACGCGACCCATTCAAGGTCATCATGTGTATGTACATGACTATTACCACTGTCACTCACGTGTACCTCAATAGATGACACACTTGAGCTTCCCTTTATGATTTCATCCTATTCTGGTTGCTCAGTATTCTTCACCCACTTCTGAAGGTGTCCCTGCTTCTCAGAACTTGATCTATGAGCTTCCATATTTTCAAATATGTCTCCCTTTCTTACTTCATTCCTTCTTCTAGTCATGCTATATGATGTCCTTATCATGGAGTTTCTTCTTGTGTTCCAACAGTCCTGGGATTTGTGGCCAAATCCATTACAACTGTAGCATCTCATGTTGTGACAGTGAACAACAATGTGTCCTACTTGATCACATCTCTAACACCTTATGGTGTTATAAAATATTCCATTATATCTCCTTTCATAAGATCTACATTCAAAATATTTGTGACCATATTCATTACATGAATGAAAATGCCCATGAAAAATACTTTCATACCTTTGCTTTGGTGTCCCAAAGATAGCTTCTTGATGTCTTCATTTCTTTGTTCTTTTGAAATTTTCTTTGAATTGTGTAGATGGTTGATTTGCAACATTGTCTTCATCCTTTGAGAGTGAGGGACTTACCTCATTCTCCTTTGAGGTTCTTTCTTCAACATGTGTAGCTTCTCTCTTATAGCCAAGACCTGATTTATCATTTGGTGATCTTTGACTTTCCAAGATCTCATTCAAGATTTGTGAGCTATTCAAGAATTTGTTTGACTTCTCTACTTTATTTCTAAGATCAACAACTTCAGCTTCTAACTTATGACATGACTCTTCCTTTTAATTTATTTGATTCTTTAATAGTTCCTCTACCCTTTTGGCTTCTTCAATTTGGGACTTGAGATGGACAATAATTTCAATAATTTTGCTAATCTCATCATCTACCTTCTTATCTCCTTTTTCATTCTTTAATATTGTGATCTCTTCTTCCTTTTCTTAGAATTGAGTCTTATTACCCTCTTCTTGTTTCTTGAGCATTTCCCTTAACTTCAAGATGTGCCTTTGACTCCTCTTAAGAAAAATTTTAGTGTTATCCGAAAGATATCTATAGTCTATATAATAATGGTCATTTCTATATTCATATAAACCATCTTCAACCTTCTTTTGAAGCTCTAATAATTCTTCTTCTATTGTTTCAATGGGATAAATACCATCAAACTCTACACAAACTATTTCTATATTTTCTTCTTCACTTGTAGAGAAAAAATCAACATCATTTGAATCATTGCAATCAAGGGTCTTTGAGGATTTTTTATCTTCATTTGAAATATCTTCAAGATCTTCCTTTTTTCCAACATCATCACATGATTCTTTGTCTTCATTTGAAATGTTTTCAAGCTCACATTTAGAAATAATACATTCAAGAGTTTTTGGATATTCTTTACCTTTAATGATTTTGATGGAGTGGTCTTCAATATTTTCCTTCTTGCTTTGATATGTCTCCCCTAGCTTTAGCCATAGATCCTTGGCGGAAGTGAATTTGCCCATGCTCTCTTTGATAGGACTTGAGAGTCCACTAAGAATGGTCTTGAGAGCCAATGCATCATTCTTCTTTCCTTCCCTTTGAGCTGCAAACTTTGACATGTTCTTCAATGAAACTGATCCACCAATGGCTTCCTTCCAAATACCTATTCTCATTTCCTTCAAATGCACTCTCATATCTATTCTCCAAATAGAATAGTTTTCCTCATCAAGGATTGGAACTTCATCATCCATTTGTGTGTCCATGGATCTCCTCCAAGTTGTTCTTCATACTCTAAACAAGTATGCAGAGAGGAATCGAGGTTATCAATGGATTTTTACTCAATACTATGACGATAGGGGGAATGTAATGCATTATAATAATTCATGAAAGCGGCTTGGTTCTGAGGTCAAATGAGTTTAGGGATTTTATTGTATAATTTGGTGAAGCGCAATTTGAAGGACTTGATAGTCTCACCATCCTTATAAGCGATGTTATTGTACTCTCGTAACTGCTCGGATGGGATTTTGAATTTTCCATAGGTAGATTTGAACCAATAGAATAATTCCTCCCAAGTAGATAAAATCTTAGGAGGGAGATCGAAGAAATCGTCCGTAGCCTTCCCTTCAAGGGAATTCAAAAATAAGCACATACAAGTATCGTTGTCATTGGATCCTATGTTGTGACAGACATTAGAAATTGCCACCAAGTGTTTGTTCGTAGTGACAGTGTTATTCTATGAAAACCTAGGGATATTCTCTTTGAATTTAGGAAGTGGACGAGCAGTAGGTGCTAGGTTAAGAGGGGAGGAAACATGCAATGGGGTGATGTAGCATCTTCTTCAAACTGAAAAAGGCCATACTTTCTAATGACTTTGGCGGGGTTTTTGGTAGATTGGACATAGACTTGGTGACTATATAAGCTACCAATCACTGATAAAGATGAAGATTGGGATGAATAAACACCTCCAGTGCCACCAAAGCCACCACTAGATACCATCTTGTGAATGATAGGTAAGGGAGAGAAAGACAAACTAGATGAATTAGTCAAGTTTCTCCTTAGAGAACTTTGTTGGGTTGATAACACAACATTCCTTCTTCCTATTTCAGCAATAGGATTAATTTCCACTAATAAACCTCTTCTTCTCCTAGAAAAATGAGGGTCTAAGGATGTGAAAAGAATATCAAAACTGAAGGAAAAATAAATCTATGGTTGATTTCTAAGTTGTCTATGCCTAGCTTCCCAAAGTTCTTGGGCACTTATGTCTTGTTCAATTGTTTCCGATGAACGATTAATCTCAACCCAGATATTAGCAGTATCTAAGATGGTATTAAACAAGTTTAAAGCAATGCTGGTCTGATCTTGAAGACCGGGCTCAATATTAGATTGCCTTGCAACATGTACAATCATTAAGAAATGAAACAGTCAAAGAATCAATATCACAAAAGTAGATATATTCAATGATAATCAAGCATAAAAATCAACTAGAGAGATATGGAAGATCTCCCCAATATGGTGTCCAAAATAAATGTTGAGGAAAAAGATATGAAATAATCTTACTCATGCATTTTCAGATCTTGCTTGGCTAAGGAAAGATAGATGGGAATATCACCCTATGTTTATAGCCTCAAAATTTGTTTCCTAATCCACAAGTATTAGTTACAAGGGCTTAGGATGATTTTTTATAATAAAAGACTGCTATAAAATTCAATATTTTTATATAATTTTCTGAATATAACAGATGCACAAGTAAATGTGGAGGCAAAATAAAAAATGCCAAGTCACAATTCAACACAGATGAGACAAAATAAAAATCGCTTATTTCATTCCAAGTAATAAAAAAAATCATTCTCTTTACAAAAATCCCATAGGGAGTTTGGACCAAAGTCAAACTTAGATGTCCCCAATGAAAACCATACAAATGGACTTCTGACAGAAAGTAAAAAGATGAACTTTAAAATATGGATCAACTTGCCACATATTGCTTCCCACTCGACTCTGCACAATATCCTTTATCAGTCATAAAATTTAATTCATAAACAGACAAGTATACATAGACTATCAAAGACAGATCAACACCTCTGAAAAACAAGTGCCTGAATGATATAATTCAACCTTGAATCTTGTTGTCTACAATAGGACCTTGCTATCAAAAAAGAGAATTAGGATTTTAATGAATTAAAGAATGAATGAAAACTGAACTATCTCAATAAAACTCAAGAGAAGACCTTAGTATGCTTTCTCCTTCTATGCTCCCTTGTTCTTCCTTCTCTTTTTTCCTTCAAGCAATCAAAATTAGTTGAAGTAGTTCAACTACTTCTTTTAGTTAAGTTAAATAAAACTCAACTAACTTTTAGTTTAGAGGAAAAATTAATATAATAATAATACGAGTCTTTAATAGATAATAACTAGTAGGTGGGACCCCTTGTGACTCCCTTTAGTTTCTTAACAAAAATAAACACAAATAGTGAATCAATCAAACACATCCCTCCTTGTGGCTCCCATCATCATTCTCATAATTTGAAAATTAATATCAATGGTGTTTTAAACCATATCCAAAAAATATAATATCCAAAATATTCAAAAATAATATGTTGTCCAAAAACTTCAGCAGTCAATTGTTCTCAACAATCAATATATAAATATACTCAAAAACCATATTTTCCACTTTGGGAGGAAAGTTTCCCTTTGTTGTTGTTGTCTGGCTTTGATTTCTCTTAATTATCCTTAGGTTGTGTGGAGCCTTTAGGCTTGATCTCACTGATAACATGAGAGAAGTCATCTCTCATGTGCATGCGGGATGAAATGGATTTGGTGGAATCACTTGAGGGAGAGGAGGGGGAAACAACAACTTTTCCTTTATCAATTGTATAGTGGGATTCAGTTTTGAGTCTCTTGCTTGCGTGGAAAGACTGTATAGGTGAGTGTGCAAGGGAAATTTAGACAATTGGGTTAACCAGTGGAGGAGGAGTAGATAGAGACAATGTGGGCTAGCCACGATGTTGGGAGACTGCTGGGTGAACAATTTCTTTCCATCTATCATTTTCAGGTACTTCAGGTTGTAATGAGACATGAGGGGGAACTGGGATACCAGGGACATGTTGGGGTTGTAAGGGAGGCCTTTCTGGCCTAGGTTGGACTACCCCTTTCCCAATCCAGTTGAAAAATCCATCTTGGAAGATGTAACGTCCCCGACCATCAACCCCATTGTCGAGAAACACTACTACACATAAACATTCTCATACTTATATATATAACTTGCATTAAATCAAATTAACACATTTAACTAAACAATACAGAGTAATCACAGGATTACTGCTAACATACAAAAATAATGGAAATAACAATAATTCATAATTGCAACGGAATACATGATAATATTGCAAGCATCACAGACATGCATTTTAATTTAAATTAAAGACATAATGATACTTATCTTTGAAACTGTAGTAACTCCACCAACTACGTGCAGACCTTCCACAAACCTCCCATCCTTAGACCATGCTGCTCATCATGCTCAACATTGGGTCACCCCCAAGCTGGGACTAAGCTCCACCCAAGGAAAGGGAATCCTAGACTAGATAGAGGTTATAGGAAAACTTCACAAAGAAACCAGAAGGATTCTCTCTAGGAGCCTTCTTACGCCCACTACTCATGGACTCTCATTCCCCACATGCCTGTTCCACCCGAGAGTATACACCTTCACAAGAACAGTCCATCGGTGCTTCACCTCCCTATTTAGGTCTCGACAACATGCCATATCAAGAATTATCAGAGTTTTGTAGCTGGTGCTGGACTCTCTCTGGGAGAAAACCACTTCCCAACAAACTCTCTCACCTGAAGAGAGTTGCTCACAGGCTCGAAAACCTGTCTTTTCAACCACAGGCCTGCCAACCCGGTTCTTCAACCAATTTTCAACTCAATTCTCGCAAGTTCAGGATAAAAACAACAACAATAACATTCGGTTAACTCACAGGTGACAACAACAACAGGAAAATTGGGTGTGGACGTCCAAAAAATGACAACAGTCCACTAAGACACAACACAGTTAAGGTAACACCGGTTTCATGATGCATGAAAAGAAAATTATGTAGAGGTCGATGATGGAGGCCAAATACAGAGACCAGACGGAATTCACGGGAATACACTGGTTGGCTTCACAGTTCTGGTTTTCAGGGTGCATGACAAGGAATCCATGCAAAGGTCGAACACAGACTCAACAGTTCAGACATAGTGTGTATCGACTTCTCAAGAAAACATCACAGGATTCGGGTTTCAGAGCTGTGTGAGGCATATAGTGATCCATATGGATATCGATGGCCACCCACCTTTTCCAACTAGCTCAAAACAATTTTCTGGCAATTTTGGCAATTTACTATTTTTAGCAGTTTTCACTTCCGGGGCCATTTTGAGGGCCTAAATGAAGGTTTTTGGGATCATCCCAACTCTATGATATCCAAATACATTATTGAGGTCCCAAAATAAATATCCTCGATGATACCTTTCTAATGGGCTATCATACGCCTAAAACAAAGATCGTATGAAAAAATTACGACCCCGGGAAGTTAATGTACTAACTTACCCAAACGAGGCCCACATGACTTTTGGCACTTCATCTCCTAGGGTTAGGTTTTTGGATGTATAGGGTTTTTGGCATTCTTGTTTATTGTAAAAGTATTTTAGAGCCTCAATGTAATGATCTTCTTGCAAATGAGTGCAATCGTCACATCTCTTAGAGATAAGCTGCCACCATTCCAACAAGCTTGTTTCCGCTGCATTTTACAGTTTCAACTTATTTCATTATTGAATAGAAAACCAGTTTTACAGTATCTCTGTTATTTTGTGTTAAGAATCTATTAATAATATATATTTATTTTTTTCTTCTCATAAAATCTGGATCAGTGGTATCATATCGGTCTGCTCCTTGTCGTCTTAATGCATGTCCCCAACGAGGTCAGAGTACAAAGAGTTGGGTCTTGAGCTTGTTTCTCTTGAGGACAAAATATCTCGCACACCTAAGTGACCTCTCATGGTAGGAGAAAATAAATATGATAGGACATGAGATCCTTTCAAACTGTTGATTGAGGAAGCCCTCACGCAGCATAGGAACGAGATGATGGATAGTTTCGCGCAAATCCTTCGACGGCTACCAACATGCGATGCATATTATTTGAGCGGAGGCGTCACCCCCTTCAAGGTACAAATAAACTTTGATTTTACTATATTTGAAGGTTAGATAGATGCATATGCTATAGAAAAGTGGTTGAATATACTAGAAAGGTATTTTTCTGTCCATAACTTCTTGAATAGAGAAAATATTACTTTTGCGCTCCTCAAAGCCGTCCCCCATGAAAAAGATTGGTGGGAAACATTCTGTGAGAAAAAGGAAACAGAGGAACCCTCATTATTTACAGTCACAACCACTTGAGATTCCTTCAGGGATGTTATTAAGGAACAATACTACCCTGTCGAAAGTTATGACGACTTATATACCAAATGGACCACACTGTGGCAAGAAAGAGACCAAGCAGTGCCATATTTCACAAATATCTTCCAAACCTTGTGCACCAATATGGGTATTAAAGATTCAGAGTGACATCTGGTGCTCAAGAATTGCTAGAAAAACAGGACCGCAGAGCAATAAAATAAAACAAATGCAGAAACAAAACACAGAAGACACACAATACAAGAGAGACACAGATTTACGTGGTTCACCCAGTGTGGGCTACGTCCACCAGAGAAATTGCCAGGTACTTCCTTTATTGTTATCTAGCAAATGAAGGGATACAACCTACAACAAAACCCGTTGTAACTTCCTCTTCTTTCTCTCACAGTCTCCTCTCTCATAATACAATATTCACCACCATCCATAGTCGCGATACATTTCCCTCTTAAAAGAGGGTTGCCTTCTAGGGAAAAAAACCCTAACATAATCTCTACTGTTAGATCTGCGACCTTATAATGAACGGTCCAGATTTACAATGAAATTACAATATACTTTTACAAGGCAATTTTTGCTTCGGGGGCTTCGCCCC
>ML817154.1:57894-72628 GCA_009831015.1 Picea engelmannii | reverse complement strand
TTTTAAAATCTCTTAAACCACTTTGACTACTTTGACCTTTTGGGGCTTCTAGATGACATATGAGGGTCCTCCAACTTCGTAAGGACATAACTCTCAAACCGTGAGGAGTTATGTGATGTTCCACATACCACCAGAAATGGAATGACATGTACTATCCATATATAATAGTATTATTTGAAAATATATTATAAATCATACCTTTATCCATCAAACAAACTTGGGTCCATTACCCAAACCCGGGGTCTCCAACTTCTCATGGACATAACTCTCTAACCGTGAGGAGTTATGTGACGTTCCACATACCACTAGAAATATAATGAAAAGCACTATCCATCTACAATAGGTTACCTAAAAAATTCATTTTCCTTCATCTCATTATTCCAAAATTAATCATGGGTTCTCTTACTTCGCAAAGTGTCTTCCTGTGAGGGCTTTCACCATAAGGGGACCACTTTGGAGTTCATCCATATTTACTTCATATCAACCATGCCAAGAAAATAATGAGTCATCTTTACATAAAAAAATATTGGGTCCACTACCCAAACCTTTATGCTGTGGGGATTTCTTCAAGGGTTGACATCAATGACAACGAACCTTAATCAACAATCCGGCCCCACCACGTCTACCCTTTCACTTCAAAACTTTGAGCTTCGGAAGTTTGTGCATCAACACATTCCCCTTCTCCCGATTTCCACATTTCCAAACTCTCCCTGGATAATCGACGGTCCTTATCACTCCCACGACCAATGGTCAAGATCCACTTCGTGATTTCTTGCTTCAGAGGCTTTCACTTCTCTTCACTTTAAATCTTTCGATCTTCGAAATCAGAAGGATTCTCACGAATAACCCGTGTGTGGCTTCTCCAAGATATAACGGTCAAGATTCTCCCCTCATATCTACGGTGTAGATCTCTTTCAGGACTTCATAGCTTCAGACTTCGTAAGTTTTTTCCTCAGCACACCCCATTTCTCCCGATTTCCGAACTGCGAAAGGCTTCTAGGATAACCTTCCTGCACCTTCTCTGGATCTAACGGTGGTAAGGTTTCTCCTTTTTCCCAAACAGATCCTACAGCTCCAACACCCCAAGTGTTTCAGTCTCTCTCTCTTTGTGGTAAAATACCACGTCGGCTGTGGTTTTATTCTACCGCTACTCCTCTTGAGCTTAGTAACACAACCAAGTAACCCCTTGGAAATCATAAATATTCTAAGGTTCGAAATTGGTTCCTCCAAACACCATTTCCACTCAAAACCTTGGGTCCAAAGACCACTTATATTGCCCATCCAGGTTCAACATTGAAACCATTTCTCTGATACCATATTGTAACGTCCCCAACAATCAACCCCACTGCTGGGAAATGCTACTACGCCGAAACATTCTCATACTTATATATATAACTTGCATTAAATCAAATTAACACATTTAACTAGACAATACAGAGTAATCACAGGATTACTGCTAACATACAAAAATAATGGAATTAAGAGTCATTCATAATTGCAACGGAATACATGATAACATTGTAAGCATCAGAGACATGAATTTTAATTGAAATTAAACACATAATGATACTTATCTTTGAAACTGTAGTAACTCCACCAACTACATGCAAACCTTCCATAAACTTCCCAGCCTTAGATGACATTTCTCATCATGCTCAGTAGTGGGTCATCCCCGAGCTGGGACTAAGCTCCACCCAAGGCAAGGGAATCCTAGACTATGCTGAGGTTACAGGAAAACTGTACAGAGCAACCAGAAGGATTCTCTCCAGGAGCCTTCTTACGCCCACTACTCATAGAATCTCATTTCCCACATGCATGCTCCACCCGGGAGTATACACCTTCACAAGCACAGTCCATTGGTGCTTCACCTCCCTCTCTGGGTCTCGAAAATAGGTCAGATCAGGAATTCTCAGAGCTCTGTAGCTGGTGTTGGACTCTCTCTGGGAGAAAACCAATTCCCAACAAACTGTCTCACTTAGAGAGAGCTGCTCACAGGCCCAAAAACCTACCTCTTCAACCACAGGCCTGCCAACTTGGTTCTTCAACTAGTGTTCAACTCAATTCCCGCAAGTTCAGGATAACAGTAACAACAACAACATTCGGTTAACTCACAGGTGACAACAACAACAAGAAAATTGGGTGTGGACGTCCAAAAAATGGCAACAGTCCACTAAGACACAAAACGGTTTAGGTAACACCAGTTTTAGAATGCGTGACAAGCAAATTATGCAGAGGTTGATGAAGGAGGCCAAATGAAAAGCACAGATGAAATTCAAGGGAATACACTGGTCGACTTCACGATTCTGGTTTTTAGGATGCGTGACAAGGAATCCATGCAAAGGTTGAACATAGACTCAACGGTTCAGATAGAGGGGATATCAACTTCTCAAGAAAACATCACAGGCTTCAGGTTTCAAAGCTGCATGAGGCATAAAAATATCATACGCATCAACAACACAATTCAGACAACAGACAAAAAAATGGAGGATGAACCCCCATCACGGATCAATTCTTAGGTTAAATTTCATGTGCCTGAGCTGACACATGTCACCCATGAAGATTGATGTACTCCATAAAGTATGTGTTCCCTTTTGTACATGTTGGAGCTGCATGCATTGCCTCTCCCAGGACTTAGGATAAAAACATGTTTGTCACACAGCTTTGGAATAATAATAAATTATTATTCCCAAGGAATTAAGCCCCTAAGCTTAGCCCCTCTTTCCAACATCTCAGCCTCCTTCCCTTACCCACCTTGTGGAAGCTTAGTCCCCCATCACTCTTTCTTCATGGTTGGTCTACACGCAGTGATGTTTAATCTTTATTAATGTTTTTCATAATTACATATACAAAAACATGCTCCTGGCCTTTAACACTTAGGCTCTATGGCCTAATAAACACATAAGCCCACCAACTTATCAATACTCGGCTCACTAGCCTACAAAACATGATTTACAATTCATAAACATGATCACAATTCATAAACATTATTTCAATAGGGCTCGTCCTTGGGGATATTACAGAAGAGATGGTTTAACTCTTGTGGATCTGCATCAAAATGTATCGAAAATCTTGGCCTTCTAGGGCCTCTGTTCCAATTCCCTCTTCCCCTGTTATTTTGGCCATGGCTTCCTCTACTGAAGAATCTCATTCATGTATGCATCTTTTATTAGAAACTAGCTGCTTAATCAAACCATACATGACATCTCTTTAAATATGAAACAAAGTTTGGCTCAACAACACATTAGACCCATGCAATCCAATCCATAAAAATCGTTTAATACTTGTTAATGAGCAGGGGGTGAATAAGGGTTTTGGGATATTTGAGGGGGTTGTATTGAGCAAAAAAGCGATAAAATGAAAGGGAGTATATCATGATTACTTCTCAACAAATCATTAAACAATCAACTGTATTGCAATAAAAAAACATATCAACTGTAACTCTTCTGTGTGTCATCCTTTAATTGCTATAATACAAAGTTTTCATTTAATTATAATTCAATTTTAAGAACATGGCATGGAAAGTGAATCTGGGAATGTGAGGGGATTCATAATGTGCAAAAAAGTGAGAGAATGTCAGGGAAGTTAATGGATATTGTTCATAAAAGAAATTAAGTAATTAATAATCATAACTATGTACTAAAATCAATCCAAAAAACACCAACCCACACCAACATTTACTGTGCGTCAAATTGTTTACTGTTCCAACATTTAAATTTATTAGAATTCCTCAATTCATAACAGTTTGTGCAATCATAACTCATAACCAAAACAAACTTTCCATTTCAACAGTCCTGTTTAAGAAAGTGTTGATCTTTTATTTCTTTTTCCTTCCTTTTAAGAATTAAAAAAAAACACACAACAATATGCTCAACCTCTATCCCTGATAACCCATAATGCACCACTATAATAATCAACATCCACTATATACCAATTTACAATCGGGTCTAATTAAAATATACACAGGTCCTTTTTTCAAATACGATCAAACTTCCAAAATATGCCCGATTACACACAGTATTCATCATATCAATCAATAAGATCTTGCAACGAAACAACAATCAACATAAAACCTGAGCCTTATCACTGTTGATATAACTTCCTTTTAAAACCATTGATAATATGTACGATGATCCAATAATATATATGAAGCGAAAATAACCAACTACACACAGGCATTGTTTTTAAAGTTAGCTATAACCTTGATCGGGCCTAGAAAAACACACAGGTGTTTCCAATTATAACCAAGACCACGCTTAGTAAAAACAAAGTGAGAGAAACCATAATGAAAGAAGACAGTTCTCTACTATATGCAAGCACCTATAACTATTCAACCAATTTTGTCATAGAAATATGAGATAGAGACTCGATGAAAAAACCTCCATAACCATTCCAATGATAAACTCATATTTGACAACCAAGAAGGTGCCCAAGGGAGAAACGATAGTTGGAATTCCAATCGGGTCTGTCACAATCACAAGCAGGAAGACACCAAGAGCACGTTCATCCTTTAACCATAACACAGAGAGCTGGAGGTATTCTGAGACTTATCAATCATAGGAAAAATACCCTAAAAAAAGATACAACAATGAGCCACAAAATCCTCTTATTACTTCAAGTCCTGGACAAGATCAATGATTAACACCTGAGGAGAGCAAGGCAGGCAGATAATAACCCAATGCACATAGTGCATTTAAAACTTGCATAGGAGAGGAGAAGTTAATTGAACAGTGAAAGTTATTAAAAGAACACAGAGAGATATAACCTCTATGTCCACTTTCTTAAGAGACGAACAAACTGACAACAATACTAGTGAGGACACATACATCCTTTTGACATAACACCGAGGTATAAATTTTATGATCCCACAAACATACAATACATATTAATTTTATGGCCACCCAAAGACTGGATCTTGGGATACTTCGGTGAAAAGACAATAAGAATGAGCCAACGACCGTGACTCGGGGTTTGAAGAAATAACACAAAAACTACTGGCAATATGAATGTGACTGGATAATGGTTACAATAATTATTGTGAGGGGACAAAAATAATCGATGGTAATACACAGAAAAAAAACCTCCACCATCAATACAAAGTGATATGTACCACATTCACTTAATATCCATAGAGGCCCATCACGATATTAAACTGAACGAGAAACCATTCAATACACAATGTAAACAAAACCCAATTATTTTTCTTGCAATCCGAAACATTTTACAGTCATCACACAGAGAAATAACAGACATTTACAAAATCAAAATTTTCAGGAACACAAAAAATCCAAGCATCATTGAGCCATTATTTGTTCATACCCAGGGAATATTTCATGGATGGAGAGAAAACAAACCATAACTATAAAAAAACGCTTAAAAGGGCCAGTTGGCCGAGCCTTCTTCTTTCCAAGAGCCTGAAACGCAAAGATTCACAACCAATAGACCGAAAATGCAACAAGGAACAATTCTAGGGTGACGAACGATAGGGGGAGTATGGAGTGACGTGGAGTAAATGCACGTCACTTCCATCTCTTGGCCTATTCAATTTGAATTACTAGACAACCAAACATCCACCAATCAATTAAACCATGTATTCAATGCCAAACCATTTGAAATCTATGACAATACCCTTTGCATAGTGCGCCACCCAATATCATTTACATGTTAACCCTTGCCACAATTCTATGCCATCAAACATATTGCAATTTTTTATGCGCCCAATTCAAATTTGGTGAAATTCGCATAGCCCACTAACCAACCATATCATAATAGTTAGGACTAACACTAACATCGCTTTACTTTTCCATTTTCATATAAACCTTTACCATAGCTCAAACATAACTTCTTTCCCTTTAATATTTTTTTCATAGGTTTTTCTTTCTTTGTTTTGATTATGTTATCACTAATATATATCTTGCATATATGTGGCTAGGTAATTGATCACAATGATTAGTGACATGGTTAAATCATAGCAACTGTAAATACATGCCCATCATAACAAAAAAAATGCTTTGAATCGCAAGAAGCATACCATAAAATGCATCATCCACCTATTACTATGTCAAAATGGAACCAAGACTACATTGTCAACCATGGAGGACTGTGTAGGCAACATCAAAACAATAGTAGGAAAATGTGTGATATGTCTATCCTTGTGCCTCTAGTCTACAAGGGGGTCCCACCTACTAGTATTATATTATTAGCATAGTTAAATAATAAGGCTTTAGCAATACTTTGTGCATTGTTGGCCCTTGACCAAGTTTGAGGAACACTTGTTCATATTTGACCATTTTTGGGACTTCGATAGCCTGTCAAAGATGGAGCGCCAGGCAAAGTAGATATCATGAGATCTCAGTCCACTTTTGGGCCCCTTTTAGGGTTTTGGGTTAATGTAATGGGAAATGGATGTCGGCTCGTGGGTTTACCCACGCTTAGGCCCACTTTTGTAATGTATAAATAGAAGTATAGGCAATGTAAGAAGTAGTATATGTGATTTCTTAGTGCAATTGGTAGTGCATCTATGTGATGTCAAATAAGTGCTCTGTGCAAACTATGTAAATATTGCAAGGCTAAGTGCAAGTTACTCTATGGTTGATATAGAAAGATGAGTGTTGTATCGCAAGGAAAAAGGATCTAGCAAGTTGCGCAGATATTTTGTCCTATGCAAAGAAGGGTTTTGGAGGCTTTGTTCTTGTAACATCTTGAAGATGATAATAAAGAAGAAGATATTGTGGACGTAGCCCCAGGGGGGGTGAACCACGTAAATTTGTGTGTTATGCTCTGTGCTTTGGTTCAATGTGTTTATCTTTTCTTATGCTATATTCTTTGATATATCCACTTATGCTATGTGATTCTTAGATATGATGTGTACGAGGATGCTTAGTGTTGATCTACTGGATATGATTTGGGTTACTATGGTTAAGTGTTGAAACACTGTAAATCTGAGTATTCACTACGAAGATCTGTGTTGTCTGCGAAGTATAATAAGGGTTAAATATTGATGAATGATCTATGCTAAGTTCTCTGTAAAAGATATAATCACATATATATGTCCCAACTAAGGTTACAGACACCTGAGTCTTGCAACCACCCCTACCTCTAGCTTGGGTGAGACTTCATCTCCTTCACAGGTGTTACCGAAAGGGTTGGTAGTTAGGGATTTGTTGGTGGGTTCTTGAGAATTGAACCCTGGGTCTGCCCCTGTGCCAACAAATGGTTCCATTGTCGAGACCTGAAACTATGATTGCTGGGAACTGAGAAAGAAGAAACTTTGTGCAAAAGAATGCTTTGTTCCAGGAATAAGGTCATATCTGAAGAAAGGAAGATTAGATCTGAAGAAAAGAAGAGATATCTGAACACTTTGTTCTCTAAGAAAAGTAAAAGTGGAAGTTTTTGAAAGAAAGAGGTCAAATCTGCAGAAAAGAGGTAAGATCTGTAAGCCCTGTACTCTAATAAAGGTAAGAATAGTTAAAAGTTTTTAGATCTGAAATCTTTGCACTCTATAGAAGTAAGATAAGTGAATTTTTTTTTTCTAGAGCATGGATCTAGGTATGTTTGATAGACTCTATCCTAGCTTGAAAACTAGGGAATTAATAGATGAAAGAAAGTTTGATATGAATATATCAGATAAGCATAATGATAGATATGTTATACCTATGCATAGAAAGAATGTTTGGACTAACAAATGGATGCAGGATCCTAGAATGAATTTTTTGCAGGCTAGCTAACATGATCTTGGTGCGGAGTACAAAAGAAGTTGGGGATTATTTAAGAGAAAGAGAGGATTGACCCTATGTTACAGTTGCAGAAAACCAGGCCATCTAGCTAAGGAATGCCCTGATGGAAAACCCAGTTGTCTCTGTTGCAAATATTTTGACCATGAAGTATTGGATTGACCTAGAAAGATTGCTAAGCTTGAAAGAATGAATCTGCATGAAGAAAACCTTAGGACAACCCTAGAAATAGCAGAACCCTAGAAAGAATTAGAGAAAGTATTAATAAAGATGAAAGAAACCTGAAGGAACATAAAGATGTTCGATTACCAAAGATCTTCAAAGAAAAGGAACAAGTCAAAGAAAGACTAGGGGATTTCGACATTGACTGTATTCTTGATGAAGAAACACAAGTGAACATTATGCCAGAAAGAACTTGGGAAACTATAGGGAGGCCTTCCATGATTCCTTCACTAGGAGGAATAGGACTATTCAGAGGAAAATTGATGATGTTATGTGGAAAAATCGCTCAGATATCTATGAAAGTCAATGGAACTTCGACAAAAAAAGATTTTGAGATTATCAAATTTATTGAGGACAACACCACGTTCACTATATTACTTGAAAAACCTTGGATTAAGAGAGATCAATCCAGAAAGAAGGAAGAAGAAAAGGTATTACAACAACAGAGACAAGAGATCAAAGATTTCATGACTAGAAGGATTGCGCAGTTGATTGAGGAACATGAGAATAAATCAAAGCTATTTGACACTAGAAGCCCATATGTCAAAGAATTAGGGGACTCACAGAAGATTGGAGTATCTGTACCAGATATAAACAAAGTAGTTCTCCTGAGTCTTGGGAAATAACCTCAACAACGCAAAGTGACCATGCCCAAGGAAAATAAGAATCAGAATGAGAAAAGAACTACTGAGATGAAGCTCACGGGGAAGAAGGCTAGAAATCTAAGTAAAAAGAGAGCTCAGATCGATAGGCTATAGAGGGTTCCATAGGGAACCTATCCAAAAGAAACATTGCAAAATTAGAGCTTCGTCGGGATATAAGAACAAAAACATGGGTCACTTTTCCATGGCGAAGAAATATAGTCGTTGGAGGCCGATATATCCGTTCGAATGCAGCTCTGAATAGATCGAAAAGCATTGATGGCTCATCACCAGACCATTAGACCATGCCATAATAGACAGAACCTGAGTTAAAGAATCCCCATATTCATTGCAAATGATCCGTTACAGAGTTACTTACTTAATCCATCGTGCAATGCATGGAAGACACTTTTTCTAATCATGAATTTGAGTCCGCAGACTACCTGAATTGTGAAGAGTGATTACTCCGCCCTTAATTTCTACCTTACTACAATACCTACGTTACTTTGAGAACCCGAGCTATTGATCCTGAGCGTATATGTCCAATGAATTTATCACAACTAAAGAATCTGTAAGAGAGGTACTTGCTAGCCTCAGAGCCAAAAGAGTCATGTCAGAGAGAGGATTTTCTACAGGTTTACAGGCATCATCGATGAGAGGAGTGAAAGACTCCTCGTTGACTACTCAAGCAGGAAAATCCCGAGCCAACGCAAAAAGAAGAACCAAACATAACGACAATCTGGCCAATGTGAATTTAGTTCCATCCATCCTACCTGCTTACATACCACCTCTGAGCGGTGAGATCAACAGAGATAGTGTGCCTAGAGACTTTGAGTACACTCTAGTCACTGCGTACCTACCGAAAGGAGTAGGCGCAGTCTGTGTAGATCACGACAAGGTTGTAGCATTGAAGTTTAGTGACTTCAACCTGGGGGATCATAAGGTTTACAACATACTTTCCCTGTACAAGTACCTAACTAGAACCAAGGGAAATAATTCAAAGATCATCCCTCAGCAATGGACGATGAACCTCACGCAGTCCACTCTGCTCAACGTTACAAAGATATCGCACTTCGACAGACACCAGGAGGTGAATTCTTGTGTGAAGTTTCTACTGGAAAGTTACCATGGAGGATACTTATGGTTGAACCATTGCATAACAGTTGATCCAACATTGATCAATCAGATCATCGAGCTTAGCATGTAGGGCCCTGATCCCCACGATTACTATCCTGGAAATACCGTGGATCATGCTCTTGCTCAGAAGATCAAAGAAGCCTATGGAAATGTTGAGAAAGGCATGTGAGGCTACAAGGTAGCTTCTATTGAAAGTCGCGTAATGTGCCTCGCTTGTCAACTGATCGCAGGGAAGTTGGTATGCAAGAATCAATCCATGCAAGTATCCGACTTTGTAGTCGACCTCGCAGGGAAGTGCGTAGAGGGATTACAGATGAACTGGGTGAAGTACCTGGTGAATCAACTAGAGATTGACTGCAGAGAAGCCCATGATCAGGGGCATGAATTTCATTTTAGCTGGCTCTTGATACTTATAGCTTTTTTTGCATGGGAGATACCGAAAGGTGCAACCTTCCCCAACATTGACCCCTTTGAACCATTGGCTGCAAAGTTCAGTACACTATGGTACTCAAACGACATGAACAAGTGGTGGAAATCCAATGCCATATTTCATACCTACTACACCTAGTTGAATCTCGCCATCCAGTCTAGGCCACACATGACCCCGAATACTTTACACAAGTTTCAACCTTTGATAAAGTTCAGTGCAGACCACCATTTTATAGATATTACAACACGCACTGATGAGAATAAGTAACAACTTCAGTCTTATTATAAGCTGACAGAAGAAGACCTGGAGGAGATCACCAAGGAATGGTCGGCGAACCTCCTTATTCCAGCAGACCCCGTAGAAGTGTCCGACATTGACAGCCCAGAAGCTGCACAAAATACACCTAGGCCCAGTAAGACAAATAAAACAAAGTAGACAAAGAAGGATGAGGAAATCCAAGATGTAGAAAACAGATCTATAAGAACCACATCCATTACACTAGAGAAAGGAGGTAATGACGAATACTTAGAGGAAGTCGAACAGAGGCCAGGAGATGAAGTAGATATCATAAAGAAAAGGAAGGGTTTGCCTCTAGAACCTTCCTCCCAAAAGAAATCAAAATCACTCGTGACTAAGCTAAAGACCACGCTCACTCCAGATGACTTCAGTTTTCTCATCACAACTATGAAAGAAGCCATAGAAGAGATAACAAAAAAGCAGGAAGCTAAGCAAGAGACAATGTACAACAGAATTGAGATCGAGCTCCAAGGAGTACAACAAGCTCTCCAGTCTCCTCTACGACCTTGCTAGAAGGAACAAAAAAAGAGGGAGATGATCCAGTTAAACTCCGCAAGATTGCTGACACCGTCGAAGCATGCCTTCGAAAGGCACAGGAAGAAACAATGCAGACCACCCAAGCCTTAAAGCAAGCATAGGAGGAAATCATCGAGCAACTCCGAGCTACGCAACAAGAGAAGGATGCTATCCAAGCAAAATTTCAAGAAGACGGAGTGAATATCCAAAAAGAGAAAGAGAATATGCTCGCAAAGTAGATTGGGATTGAAGAAGTAGTCAACAGAGCATTTCCCTCTGTGACTAGCTTATAACAGAAGGTAGAAGAACCTATAGAATTCCAAGTGATGAATCTTGCTGAAGTTATTTTGCAACTTCAACAAAGAGTCGTGGACTTAGAGCTTCATACCATACCACATACCCCACAAGAAGTGCGCAACCAATGAGAAATAACTGCCCGGAGCACCATAGAAAGGATTAAAGTGCTCACTGAGGAATGCAAATAGTTAAGTAGAAGAAGTGCACAGATCTACGAGAACCTAACCGAGAACCCATAATTGCATAAATTGGATTCACAGCTTCAAGAGGTGAAGTACGATGCCAAAAATCTATAGGTGTAGATGAAGGCCCTATCACCCATAGAGAGAATGAAGAGGTTTCCAGAGAAATGCACAACCCAATAAAAGATTCACATGCTTCAAAGCAAGGTAATGGAAGTCTCTCACGACATCAACTAGTGCACGAAAAGGCATGCCAACTATTCACTGAAGTTGAAAGCCAAGGAGTAGAACTTGAACAGGTTGTGAATACAAAAGAACAACACCTAGAAGGGATGGTAAACAAGGCACTCATACAGGAGTTCACCGAGAAAGAGGTAGTAACAATGCGATAGGTCAAAGCATCTCGAGCCAAGATCGAGGAATTCGAAGCAGAATTGGTCAGCTTGAGTGACTTGGGATGAGTCACAGGTGAGTGTTGGGGGCCTATTGGCCCTTGAACAAGTTTGAGAAACACTTGGTCATATTTGACTGTTTTTGGGACTTCGATAAATTTTCAAATATGGAGCGCCAGGCGAAGCAGAGATCACGGGATCTCAGTCCACTTTTGGGCCCCTTTTAGGGTTTTGGGTTAATGTAATGGGAAAGGGATGTCAGCCCATGGGTTTACCCACACTTAGGCCCACTTTTGTAATGTATAAATAGAAGGATAGGCAATGTAAGAAGTTTTATATGTGATTGCTTAGTGCAATTGGTAGTGCATCTATGTGATGTCGAATAAGTGCTCTGTGCGAACTGTGTAAGGCTTGCAAGGCTAAGTGCAAGTTACTGTGTGGTTGACATAGAAACCTGAGTGTTGTATCGCAAGGAAGAAGGATCTAGCGAGCTGCACATATATTTTTTCCTATGTGAAGAAGGGTTTTGGAGCCTTTGTGCTTGTAACAACTTGAAGATGAAAATAAAGAAGAAGATCTTATGGACATAGCCCCAGGCGAGGGGTGAACCACGTAAATTTGTTATGCTCTGTGCTTTGGTTCAATGAGTTTATCTTTGCTTATGCTATGTGCTTTGATATATCCACTTATGCTCTGTGCGTCTTAGATATATATGATTGCTAGATCAGATGTGTATGAGGATGCTTGGTGCTGATCTACTGGATACGATTTGGGTTACTATGGTTAAGTGATGAAACACTGTAAATATGAGTATTCACTGCGAATATCTATGCTCTCTATGAAGTATAATAAGGATTAAATATTGATGAATGATCTATGCTAAGTTCCCTGTAAAATATATAATCACATATCTGTGTCCCATCTAAGGTTGCAGACACTTGAGTCTTGCAACCACCCCTGCCTCTACCTCGGGTGAGACTTCATCTGCTTCGTAGGTGGTTCCGAAAGGGTAGGTAGTTAGGGATTTGTTGGTGCGCTCTGTTAATATTATGGTAGATGCAGGAGGTATTTACCCCCACATGTGAACCTAACGAGAATAGAATATTCTGGGAAGCAAGAGAAACCCTAATGAGTTGGCTAATAACCCTAGAAGCCTTGTCAGCTCAAGAAGAAATTTATATTAGGCTATTAGCCTCCAAGAAAAGAAGTCGGCCAAAATTAATAATAATATACTGAATAGACACATACCCAGAAAGAGAAGTCGGCCCTAGTAAATTGGTAGGATTACTATAAATACATGGTGCCAGTTCTTATTTGTCACATCTCAGGACTGCAGTTGCAGTCTGGTGCGCAGGTTTGGAGGAGGGTTGTAGGTGCAGCTGCAACAACAGATAGTTTCAGTATTGGATTGGATATCTCTTGGCTAGGGTTTGGAACATTTGAACAGTCTTTTGTGTTGTGCTATCCTTGGGGAGAAATGCGCTGCTCTTTGTTTGGCTATCTAGCCTAGGGTTTTCTTTCGGAGGAATTCTCAGGTCAAGGTTAAGGTCCTCGGAGGGAGGCTTCGGCCTGTGGTTGGGTGACGAGGGTATCATCAATGGTAAAACAAGCACACAATATTCTATATTCTAATAGGTTATGGGCCCACACCCCTTCAGTCAGCCTAAAACGTTGGAAGGAAACATAGCCGCTAGACATTGAGCTCATTGAGGAACTACCGCTAGGGTTACTAGCAGGAGCAACTTCCAAAAGCACTGCAGCTAGGGTTACCAACAAAAGTAGTTGCAGAAACCATAAACCTATTGTTGAGGCACCTTAAGTGATGATATTGACCTAATCTCTGAATAGATCAGTGCACCCTAGCCTAGTGCATCTCCTGGTACTCTCAGAAGGCCAAGATGTGAAGTTTGGATTTCTGGTCAAATCCAGGGTTTGACCAAGTCAAGGAAGCCATGACGAACTATATGAAATCTGAGAACAAGTTAGATGGATCTTCTAACTTCAGAGCATGGAAGACAAGGATTGACCTCATCCTTGCTAAGAATAAAGTGTTGGTCATTGTGAAAGGAAAGATTGTGAAGCCAGAGTTTACAGAAGGAGAAGAGAAGGAACCGCAGAACATTGCAGCTATGGAGAAGTTCAACGATATTGACATCAATGCCATGAGTATCATAGTGGATTCCATAAAAGACCACTTGATACCGTACATATCCCATATTGACTCATCAAAGAAGATGTACGATGCCCTAACTAATCTCTTCTCAGTTAGAAACATTGGACAAGTTATGAGTCTAAAGAATGAGCTCTATAACATGAAGATGAATGAAGACGACATCATAACATCATACTTTGTAAGGATCTCCCAGTTAAGAGATCAACTACAAGCTATTGAAGAGATCACTTCAGAAAAGGAATTGGTGAACATAGTACTCAATGGTCTTCCCAAGACATGGGATGCATTTGCCGCAAGCATGAATACAAGGAAGGAGTACCCGACATTTGAAGAACTTTGGACTTGCTGTGCTCAAGAAGAATCAAGGATCAATGCAAAAGAGAAACCCCAAAAGAAGTACGATGATTAAGCCTTCACAGCAAGATTCAAGAACTTCAGGAACAAAAGGACGTTTGGTTCAAGGAGGAAGCCAAATCAAGAGAAAGACATTTTAGAAATACAATGCTTCAATTGTCAGAAGTATGGTCACTACAGGAATCAGTGTCCCGAGATAAATAAAAGGAATAAGAAACATGAAGCATTGATTGCTGAAGAAAAGGAACCTACTAAGAAGACTAAGCAGGATGGAAGAGACTTCTTCTACTAAAAGGTAACAACACTCTTCTTATTTTCTTGTACATATCTTGCTTGCATCGTCTTTGTACATATCTTGTATAT
>ML817154.1:6786-26597 GCA_009831015.1 Picea engelmannii | reverse complement strand
AATGTTGTTTCCAGATCTTCTTCCACCACCAAAGAGTATCTCTCTGATGTAAATCCACACATAATTTTATATATCCCGCACGAGGGGTATATTCTCTATCCCCAACACCATCCCAAATTAATTCATCACCTCTATCAACTAGCCGAATAGAGGTGTCTCTGAGTTCCTATAAATATATGTCCCAATGAATGAGGTCCTCCTCAAAGAGACCTAGCATGCAGCTCGACAACCAACCTTGATGCCACATATTAGTTTGTACTGGATCCCTGACCTGTGAAAGATAGTAGAATCTTCCCTGAGCCAATCTATTCTGAGTCCTTGTAGGTAATAATTGTCCCAATATGAAACCAGACCATGAATCCATGCCAAGACGTACCGACTGACCAGAACCAACCCTCCAAACCAGGCTATTCCCAATGAGATCAAATGCCTTAATCAAATATTTCTAGATAATAGAAATACACATTGAATTTTTGTTTGTATTTTGAATCCAATCTAGAGTACTGAGAGGAGAAATATATTTTTGATATACTACTCTAGTCTAGAGGCTGGTAGTTTTTATCAGGAGCCAAGAGCACTTCGCTGCAAGAGATTTTGAAAATGAAAAAATATTCTTTAAACCCCAGCCCCCCAAATCCTTTGGAACAAAAATCCACTCCCATCGAACCCAAGGAAATACATTTTTATCCTTATTCCCCTGCCACATATAAGAAAAGCACAACCTCCTGACCTTTTCCAAACAACTTTTGGTATCCAATATAAGGAAATCTAGTATACCGAGATAGCCTCCAGCACCACCTTCACAAAAACTAAACGACCATCTCGGGACAACCAACAATGGCTCCAAACCTTTAATCTTTTATCAAGTTTTGCAATGAGCCACAACCAGTCTGACTTCCTATAGTCATTTGATTTTAACTGAAACCCAAGATATTTCAATCCCTCATCCAAGTCAAAAACCTAGAAGGGGAGCCTAGAAATGATGAATAAAGACTCCCCCCATCCATGTATGAAACATTAATACTATACTTATGATCATTGACTAACATTCTTGTCACCTATTTAAAAAGAGTTAGGCCCTCACAAAGATTTTCAGTGTCCCTTCTAGAGCCATCACAGAAAATTAATATATCATCAACAATGAATAAATGAGATATATATAAACCCGGAGAAATTTTTATGCCTCTAAAATTTCTTGTAGTCTTTGCATCAATCAAGAAATGACTAAGACATTTAGCAACCAATAGAAAAAGGAGCGGAGACAGAGGGCATCCTTGTCTAACGCCCCTTTCCTCTTTGAAGAACGAGGATGTAGAACCATTAATCAAAATGGAGAAAGAAACAATAGTGAGGAAGCCCATAACCCAATTTTTTAAGGACACCCCAAAGCCAAGGTGTATCAACATCATCCGAATATAAATCCAATTTACCCTATCATAGGCCTTTGATAGGTCAATTTTTATAACCGTCCCTTTAAGTTTTCTTCTTTTCATGTTGTGTAAGCCTTCCTAAGCAACCCCAATAGCCTCATGAATGCTAGGATATTTAGACACTTAGGAGTTAGTTAAGATCTACTTGGTCTAATGTGTCGTTAGGTAAAATTGTGTTTCTTTAGTATGCATTAGTATGCATTTGTAGTTAGGAAATATGATGATCATGATATGTTCCCGACATAGAGTGATCCGACGGTTCATACTCTCCTCGATATTAATGACCATTGATTCATGGCTTAACACCTGATTGGTCCATGATCTCTATTTAAAGAGCATGGAGGGTCATTTTTCGATGATCTATTGTGAGAAACTCTCTTGTAAAATCTCTTTGTAATTTTTTTCTTTTGCATTAATAAACTGCTCCAAGTGGCCGCGTTGGCTGGGGCCGTGGATGTTTCATCATAGGGGTTTTACCACGTGAAAACATTGGTGTGTTGATATTTGATCTAGTTATGTGAGTGGTTACTGAAGGTGTTCATCCTCTTTTTAAATAATTGTGTTGTTGAACATGGTATCATATCATGTTTGAAGACACGGTCCTATTGTAGATCGAGATCGTGAAGATGAGTTGTCTCATCTCCTTTTTATGTCAGTTATGTACATTTATTGGATGAGAGGACTGTTTCATTGTGTCTGGAGCACTCATTTCATTCAGGAACACTTTTCATTTCACTTGAAAAGGTTTTTGTTTTCCCAAGATACAACCATTACAGTCAGATCCGAAGGTATAAAGCTTGAATACACATTTTTAAAATTTTTGTAGAGTAGTATTTTGGTTTTGTATTATTTATTTCTGGGTTGCTACTCTTTAAGATCTGTGTGTTCTCTTTTCCCCGCTCCCTATGCAATCTTGGAAAATCAGAAACAGGTAGGAAAAGGTGCATCTTCCGAGTAAGCTAACAGAGATCTAACCCTTGTTGTCATCGAGAAGCGAAATTTTTTTTCATGTGTGAAAATAGTTTTTTTTAGCACGCTCTCCAAGACCGTCTTCAACAACAACAACAACAACAATCCTCTTCCTAAAAAATACAAAATGTTTTTCTAGACCATTTGGTTAAAAGTTTCCTTATTAAGTAAGACGTCTCGAGTTCAAGTCTCTCTTTTGTTACTTTTTTTGAAAAAGTTCATGCTCAAATTGTAAAGTGTATTTCACTTCAAGTATAGAAGTGAATCACTATAAGTAGCTTTAATATTTTATTTTAGAGTTATTTATTTTGCATGCAGCTTTTCTTTTATAAAGTAACTTCATTGTAAAAGTGATCCCCACTTCTCTTTATAAAAGTGGGTCACTTCATAAAGAAACTTACACTATCACATGGTCATTTGGTTACCGTTTTTGCCTTTTTTTAAAAGGGAATAACTCACATCCGAAGTCTGTTTTCAGTGCCGTTTTTTTTAAAGCCGCATAACTTTTCGAGATATTTCCATCCAGATCATCAGTTTCATTTTTTAAATCTATATTATCTGCATATTTAATATGGCTTCTACAAGTAATCTCTTGCTTACTAGCACCAACTACTTCCAATGGAAATCTCATATGGAAGATTTATTAAGAAGTAAAGGCTTGTACTGGATTAACTTGGGAAAGGAAAAAACACCCATTGATGATGATAAGAAAGTCAAATGGGATAATAGGAGTGACAAATAACGTGGACTAATTGGAATGTTCATCTTTCTTGATTTAAGGTTCCACCTTAAAGAAATTGATGACCCCCATGAAGCTTGGGAAATGATTGAATCTGTGTTTGGTAAACTCAATATTATTTGAGCACAATAGTTAGAAAATCAAGTACTGACCTTAATTACAAGTGATTTTTCTTGCCTTGGATACTATCTATCAAATTTTAAAACACTCAGAATGTTATGTGAAGAATGTGAGATAGAAATGGAGGAAGAGTGTTGCATCTATCTTATTCTTTCTAAGCTAGGTAGCGTGTATTCTGTGTTTGTATCTACCTTTTATGACATGAGAGAGGCTCTAGGGAAATATTATAAAAACCCCACTCTTGATTCCTTTTGTGATTATTTTATTAGAGAGGAATATAAGCTTATACAACTTGAAGTGATCAACACTACAGGTACCTCCAACAAAGCCTTGGTTGCCCAGTAGAAAGATAAACCGAATTATCCCAAAAAGAAACATCCTCGCTACAACAAAAAGCAACATAAGGGTCCCAAACCCACTCAGATAGCTTCAGATCCTAATGGTGACAAAGGAGAAAAATATAAAAATAAGAAGACTAACAGACATTGCAACTTTTGTGATAAACATCGTCATGATGAGTCCAAATGTTTCAAGAAGATGACAGCTTTAGAAGCAATGATGAAGAAGCACAACATCAGTATTGATTCTAGTTCTTCTTCTTCTTCTCATGGACATGCACTTTTTGCTTCTGGTTTCTCCTTCAATACAACTTATACTTCTTCTTCTAATGAGTGGCTTATTGATTCAGGAGCATCTTATCATATGGCTAAGTTTAAAGACATATTTTCTGCTCTAAATGAATGCAACACCAAGAAATCATTTGTTGGTGATGATAGATATCTTAGCATTGTAGGATCTAGAATAGTTCAAGTATATAATGGTAATTTCAATGATGTATTATGTGTTCCAAGTCTTTATTGTAACCTTCTATCAATATATCAAATCACTTATTCAGGTGAAGGTAAAACCGTAGATTTTTCACCTCACCAAGTTGTAATCAAGGATCTAAAATATCCTAAGCATGTTCTTGCAACTGGAATTGTTGATGATATTACCGGGTTGTACAAGTTTGAAAACTTTGGGTCATCATCTTTTTCATTAGTTTTTGTTTCTCATAGTGATGACTTGAGCAAACTTTGGCATGAGTAATTTGGTCATCTAAACTATCTCTCACTGCAAAAACTATGTAATCAACATATGGTGACTGGTCTTCCTCCCGTTTCATGCAAATATGGTGTTTGTGTCGGTTGTGTTCTTGAAAAACATCATCGGGATAGTTTTGACAAACTTTCCTCTTGGCACGCCTTGGGCCCTTTGCAGCTTGTTCACAATGATTTGTGTGGTCCACTTTCTTCTCCTTTTTTTGGGTGTAAGTATTTATTAACTTTCATTGATGATTTTTCCAGATGTACTTGGGTTTACTTATTAAAACATAAGAGCGAAGTTTTTGACAAGTTTTTGCCCTGCAAGGCCCTTGTAGAAAAGCAATTTGGACATCAAATTCAAAGGTTAAGAACAAATAATGGAGGTGAATATTTGAACAATAATTTTACAAGTTACTGCACTACACAGGGTATCCAAATGAAACACATTGTTCCATATACACCACAACAAAATGGTGTTGCTGAGAGAAAGAACCACACATTAAAAGAAATGGATAATTGTATGATCCAATCTAAGGGATTAAGTCTAAAGTATTGGGCGGAAGCAATCAACTGTGCAAATTACATAGTCAATCACACTCCCACAAAGGCTCTTAAATAACATTGGAAGAAGCTTGGACTAAAATTAAACCAGATGTAATTCACTTCCGTGTATTTGGCAGTATAGCATGGGCTCACATTCTTGATGAGAAAAGGAAAGCATTGCAGCCTAAAAATGAGAAGTGTATATTTTTTGGTTATTCTTAAGATGTCAAAGGTTATAGACTTCTTCAACCACATTGTAATGAAATTATTATTAGAAGAGATGTTAAATTTAATGAAAATCTCTTGGCCTGTGAGCCTATTTCGATGATTGTGCCTTCTTCGGCCTACGAGCCATCTTCGGAGTTTGTTCCTTATTATGTTCCTATTATGGTTTCTTCTTCAGATGATGAAAGTGAGGATGAAAATCCACCTCTGCCTGCTCACCTTCCTCCAGATGACTCCTTTGAACCTGAACCAGCATCAGTTCCACTGCTTCCTAGATGGGTTCATTCAACACGAGAAGCAATTGGTGGTCTTCTTGGTGATCGTTCAGATCAACGTCGAACACATTCACAATTCCAATGAGCCTCTTCTATTTTGGATCAAGTTTTAGAGACTCATGATCCAGAGACATTTTCAGAAGCTTCAGTTAATCCAAATTGGGATACATCAATGAATGAAGAGTATCATTCTTTAATGGCAAACGATACTTGGGATCTTGTACCTCTTCCAAAAGGAAGAAAAATTGTCAGATGTAAATGGGTCTACATAAATAAGTATGCATCAGATGGAATATTTTAAAGACACAAGGCTCGGTTAGTTTCCAAAGGATTTTCCCAAGTTGAAGGAATTGACTATAATGAAACCTTTTCCTCTGTAGCCAAAATGAATTCCATCCACCTTGTTCTTGCCCTTGTTGCCTCACATAAATGGGAGGTCCATCAAATGGATGCTAAATCTGCCTTCTTGCATGGAGATTTGCAAGAATAAATATACATGGAACAACCTTTTGGCTATGTCCATAATGACTCTAGCCTTGTTTTTCGCCTTAAGAAATCTCTTTATGGTATTAAGCAAGTTCCCCGAGCTTGGTATGCCAAAATGGATAACTTTCTTATTGACACTGGATTCTCTAGATTCCATTCTAATCCTAATTTCTATACCAAGAAAGTAGGAAGACATCTCATAATCCTTGTTCTTTATGTTGATGACCTTATCCTTACTCGTAGTGACTCAAAACTTTTAAACCATGTGAAAAGCAACCTTAAGAAGAAATTTGAAATGACAGACTTAGGATTTTTGTACTATTTCCTTGGCCTCCAAGTTTTGAAAACCAATGAAGGAATTTTTCTTTCCCAGTCTAAGTATGCTTGTGACCTTCTTCGTCGCTTTCACATGGATGATTGTAAACTAGCCCCTTCTCCCTTCCAGTCTGCAGTCAATATTACTACCACCTGTACTTATCCTGAAGTTAATGCCACCCTGTACCGTTAGTTAGTTGGTATCCTCTTATACTTGAATCATAATCATTCTGATCTTTCCTTTGTTGTTGGTATTGTTTCCCAATATATGAAAACACCCCATGAAAGCCATTGGAAAGAAGCTAAAATGATACTTTTTTATGTTCATAATACAGTTCAGTTCGGGATGCATTACAGTTAAGGGGGGACTCCTTTATTTGTTGGTTTCACTGATTTAGATTGGGTCGATGACCCTGATGATCAGAAGTCTACTGGAGGTTATGTTTTCATCCTTGGTTCAGGACCTATCACTTGGGTATGTAAGAAACAACAGGCTATTTCACTTTCTTCAATAGAAACAGAGTATCGAGCAGCAGTAAATGAAAGTCAAGAATCCTTGTGGCTTTGATAGATCCTTTCAGAGTTTGGCTTCGAGCAACAACATTTGACCAGCCTTTGGTGCGACAATTAGAGTGTCATCAAGATCGCCAAAGACCCATTTCAACATCAGCACAGTAAGCACATCGAGCTACACATGCACTTCATCAGAAAGCTCATTCATGATCAAGTTATTGAAGTGATCTTTTTCCCTACAAAAGATCAAGTTGCAGACATTTTCACAAAGTCTCTTATAGAAGCGAAGTCTTCCAAACTTCAATCTATGTTAGGAGCTCATGAAGTTTTCATTAAGGGGGGATAGGCTCTAATGCCTCCTTCCTTCTCCTATTGTGTCAACATTGTAAATCCTTCAATCCTATCCCAAGTTGCTCTTAAGGGGGGATGTTAGGATATTTAGACACTTAGGAGTTAGTTAAGATCTACTTGGTCTAGTGTGTTGTTAGGTAAAAGTGTGTTTCTTAGTGTGTTTCTTTAGTATGCATTAGTATTCATTTGTAGTTAGGAAATCCGACGGTCATGATATGTTCCTGACATAGAGTGATCTGACGGTTCATACTCTCCTTGATCTTAACGGCCATTTATTTGTGTCTTAACACCCGATTGGTCCATGATCTATATTTAAAGAGCATGGAGGGTCATTTTCCAATGATCGATTGTGAGAAACTCTCTTGTAAAATCTCTCTGTAATTTTTTTCTTTTTCATTAATAAACTGCTCCAAGTGGACGAGTTGGTTGGGGCCGTGAATGTTTTCCCGTAGTGGTTTTGCCACATGAAAAAATTGGTGGGTTGATCTTTGATCTGGTTATGTGAGTGGTTACCGAAGGTGTTTGTCCTCTATTGGAATACCTGTGTTTTCAAACAATGAATCTATCTACCTGTTAGAAAACCAAATTGTTCACTTGTAATATTCCTAGAAAGAAAGTCTTTTAGTCTCCTGCTGATAACTTTAGAGATGATCTTATAAAGACAATTGCATAAAGAAATAGGTTGAAATTCATCAAAGGAGGAGGGATTATCCATCCTGGGAATTAAAGATATGAAGCTCGAATTTAGTGGTTCATGAATGTGACTATTTTTCCTTGATTCTTCCACCACTTTTAATATATAACTACCCAAAAATTTGAAAAAACCCATATAAAATTCAATCGGCCAACCATCAGGACCTGGACTTTTACCTTTTTGAAAAAAATGCAAGACTTCCAATAATTCCTTTTCTGTGACCTCCTCCATTAAGTACATACGATCTTCCTCCTCAACAAAACGAGGGAATAACCTGGCAACTTTAACAATTTTAGTAATGGAGGTTCCCACCTGTGCCTTGAAAAGATATTTTAAATGAGAAATCCCCAATGCAAATAGACCTTCAAAAGAATTGATAGTTTGACCATCACCCTATTTAAGACCCAAAATAGTGTTTGTTATTTTCCTACCTTTGGAAAAAGAGTGAAATAATTTTGTATTCTCATACCCACAAGTAAGCCAAATAGCACAACTTTTGAGTCTCCACAAGGCTTCCTTATCTGCCAAAAGATCCCTCCACCTAAGTTCTAATTTGACCAGATCTTATTTTCCCTCCCTGGAACAAAACCCCCCACCATTGTCAACCTGTCAATCCATCAGAGTATGTTCAATGTGTTTTAACTCCTGCTCCGCTTTTAATTTTTTATCATGTGCCCAGGAGATGGTTGCCTATTTGATTCTTTTCAAGTTTTCCAAAAAATGTATAGAAACATCAGTAGATGGATTTCTCCCAATGGGTATCCACAACTTACATACCAAGGCTTGGTAATCCAGATCCTGTATCCATCCCTCGTAAAATTTAAAAGGGATGGGATCATGACGAACCTTAATGCATAACTCCAGGACAATCAGATTTTAGTCTGAATCACCTCTACATGCAACCCATTGATGAAAAAGGGCCATGGATTCAACAAGCTCCTCCTCCAGAATGAAATGATCCAGTCATTTAGAAACATGTTCATCACTAGTCTGCCTATTCATCCAAGTGGGTTGTAATTTTATAGGCTCAATATCCAGCAACCCATGTTGATCTAGGAAATGTATAAAGTAATTGGTCAAGGGGTTCAAGTTTGTTCGAGGACCCCAGAACTTCTCTGCGCCTAAGGAGAAGTTAAAATCGCCACCCAAAAAAACTTCCTTAGTAGTGAACCAAGAACATTTTTCTAGGGATTCCTAATAATGCTTCCTATCAAAGTAAGGACCATAGATATTTACTAGAGTCAAAGAATGACCCATCTCAGCAGAGAAAACATTAAGACTGATCCCTGATTCAAAACCTCAAATCCATTCACAGTTGCACTTCTTAAGAGACCATCTAGTGGCCAAACCCACAAAGTGACCCTTTGCATCCACCACCGCAAAGGACCAACATGGAAATAGATATTCTAACGATGCAAACACCAATTCACTAATCCCCAGAGTTTCTTTAAGAAAAATAACATCTGGAGAGACAATTTCAACTAATCTTTTTAAAGACAATTTTTTTGCAGGGTTCGCCAGCTCCCTTATAGTTAAAGGAAGGGATTTTCATAGGGAAACCACTTCATGGGAATGCTTTGGTCTATGCACCCATTTAATGGAAGATTTTCTACTCGAGCCCAAGTCAATTCTGGCTCGGTATTAAGTCAAAAATAAGTGTGACTTCCTACCCTGACCTCGAGTCGATAAAGGTTCCCATGGTAGGGAACCCAAACCATGCCCCACGAGCTCCTCCTCACCATGCACACAAAATTCCTCAATTAAAATGGCCATATTATGAAGATAATAACAGACCCTAGTCCCATCGGAAGATGATTTTCCATAAGTTGACTGGGAGCCAAAGTGGGGAAGGGTCCCATACAAATCCAAAGGAGAGGTAGAAAGGGAAGGAGCAGGCTCCGAAATAGTGTCTAGACCAACGAAAGAAATAACCAAATTACCCATAGCATCATCGGTAACCGTAGAGGAAGAAACCCATAAATCACATTGTAACCCTAACTCCAAGTTACCCTCAAGAGTGGATATCGTGGTACTAAGTGGAGGAGGGGAGGAAACCCCAATAGTAGAAATATTATAGAAATCTGCCATAGTGTGTGGCTGAGAAAGACTAGTAGAGAAACCCAAAGTTGAAATAGAAACATCCCCCAAACTGCTCGAAGGAAACAAAAAATCATATTTTAAAGTAGATACAACCTAAGAAATGGAGGTCGACAACTTACCCGACATGAGTAGGGACCTTAGACAAGCCATTTTTGTTAACTTATGTACCTTTGGTCGATCCGTGCCCAAACCAATCGATCCAATATCGGTATATGAATAGGGGTGCCTCCCCTTGCCCAATCCCGAATCAAGAACCTTTGTTTCCTCAATAGGGATAACCCCTGATGCCCCAGGCACCAAGTCCGATCGTCTTGATGCATCAACAAGATCAACACCCATTGAGCCTTGCAGCTTCCCCTTGAAAGGAAATTTACACTTTGTAACATCGTGTCCATATATATGGTATCTATGACACCTGAGGAGGATGCCTTCATAATCCAAAGGATGAATAAATGATCCAGACATCATCTCAATATTAAAATCCTTAAGTAAACCCAAGAGAAGATCCAACTTCACCAATATCCTAGCCACAAACATCAATCCAGTTTCCCCAAAAGACATATCCGCTTCAATGTACTCTCCTAGTTTGTTTCCAATGGCCAGAAATTGTACAGAGTTCCAGTAATGCACAGGGAGGCCCGATAACCAAACTCATATGGGTACCACATCCACCCGCTCCCTCTTAGCATCAAAATTGGGAGTCCATATTTTAAGGAAAATTGGCATCCCATCCATACTCCAAGTTTTTTGCAATACCTAGATTACATCAGCGGTCGCAGAGAAAAGGAAAGAAAACCAGCCATTAGCTAATAGTCTAATACTTTGGGGTCATGTGATATCCCCCCCCAAGTATTTTCCACCCAAGACCGCAATAAAACAACTCCGAACAACTTCCTGCGTGCCCTATCCACCACTGCTAGCTTAGAAAACTCCACCACACGGTCCATATCAATGTCCTCACCAAAAACCAGTCTTTCTGAATGAACCATGTCCCGAGCACACTGAGCACCTCTGTGCACTGAATTCTTAAACCCCCCCACAAACTTCTCACCCACCTTAGCCCTTGATCTAGCAAAAACTTGAGAACCAAAATTATGAAGAGGAGATTTAGATATCCTTACAGACCCGTCCGAGACCAACAAACCCTTGAAAAAGCTCCCCCATAGTCATCACAACCTTCAGAAAATATTTAAGGAAGGAATATAACTAAAATATTTCTTTTGGTAAGTGTGAAGGTAATATTAAATTATTTTTCATTAATTACCAAGGAAAAGAAGAAGAAGATATTAAGTGAATATAAAATTACTTTTGGTAAAGTATAAGAAAATATTCAAAGTTTTTGAACTCTATATATATAAAAAGAAGAATTATTAAGGATTATTTTCTTAAAATAGAATAAAGGAATATTAGAGGAAGATATTTATTAAGTCAAGAAGCTTAAGTCTTATTATTATTAAAGAGATATTATAATAATTATAAGGTCAATTCAAATTAAAAAATGGATTTTAAGGAAGGAATATTTTCTGGTAAAAATCATCTAACTAGATGCATTGGATTGTTAACATTTAGAGGAAATATTCAAGAAAAATAAGTTAGCATCCACATTTTCCCACATAAGAAGAAAAATCACATAAGTATGGATTTGGCGAATCAATTAGTAATTCCAAAGACTAATGTAATCAAAACAAAAGAATTTTTTTTGGCAATAAATATGACATCAAGGACTTACCGTTGAAACTCGAAGATTATAAAATCGTATCGAATTTCGAGGTTACAACTATATATGAAAAATAAGTTGATATAATCCTCGGCTCAGCTTGGTAGCTTAATATTAAACCTTGAGAAAAAGTTTTTAATGTTTTCCTACAACAAGAAAAACATAAAATTACATGATGTCTCAGTGAAGTCAGATTCAATATCTATGTCAAAATATCTTGATCAGATCTCCAAAATACTACTGTCAGACAAAAAACAATCAATACATGAGATCCAAAAAGAATGTGACAAAATCCTCATAGACAAAGATGCATAAATTTTTATCCTAAAATCTCATAATCAAAGTTTACTCACCCAGATTAAGAAGATAAAGAGTGATAAGAAGATGATACAAGACAAGTTAGAACAACTTACCAATAAGGAATCATTGGTGGATAAAGATACAATGACTAAACTTATGGAGATAGAGAAATATTGAAATGAAAAAAACATGATTATGGATAAGGGAATTAATACAGACCCAGTCAACCTTACAACACAAAAGTTTGAAAATTTAGTTGACGTAAAGAGGTCTTCACATATCCAAGTAGAATCAAGCCAAAGTTATGAAGAAGACTCAATACAAAAAGATAATCAAGAAGAAGCTATAAGTAAAGATCAAATTTCAAGCATGCCTTATAGACATCCTAATCACAAAAAATCAATACTTCAACCATTTAAGGTATCCACAGAAACAAATGACAGATATGTCAAAAATTATTACCTCCATTACAAATGATTCTCAAGGTAGATTTTATCAGAGGAGTCAAATACATCAAGTTTTCTACAAGAACCCTATAAAATCCTAGTTTTGCAAAAGATCAATTTAGGGTGGTAGACTCCCTTATAGTTCGATGGTTCTACTCAATGCTTAGAATATCCTATCATTTAAAGTCCTCAACGATCACTAATTTAGGAATAAAGAATAAGGAGACAATATTAGAAGCCATAGAAAGAGATAAGTCTTCCATAAATATGCTTTGAGGACAAAGCATTTTTTAAGGAGAAGGTAATGTTATGAACATAATATATAATAATAAGTATAAATACATCATAAATAGTTAATGAATAATAATGAAGAGACACCTTCCCAGTGAAAGGTCACGTCTCTTCATGAAAGGGAACCCCTGCATGGGTATACAAGGCCCTCATTCTTATTGTACTCATAATCTCATATTCATATACATTATTATTTAATAGATTATTGTTTATGGATTATAACATGTTGTCCTACCTACATTTGGTATTTACCTTGTGAAATTGCTTGGTTCACCACACAATCTATACACTTGTTCTTATTTTCCTGGTTGTTTAAATCCTTTTGGATGCTCTATGTAGACTTATTATTTTAGGTCTCCATTCATAAATGCAGACTTTACATCCATCTAATAGACTTTAAAAATTTTAAAGCATGAGTATTGTTGGATCATGTTGTCATTGATGCCAAAGGATTTATGTCAAAGGGTATATGTCAAAGGAACAATGTCTTGTCATAGTATATTGATGTAGTCATTGATGGATCAAGTATTTTCCTTGATTTCAAGTGGATGTCATGCATAGATGAAGATGGATCGATGTGGCTTCATTGCTATATGATGCATAGTTGGATTGATGAAAAGATGACACATTATTATCTTATCATGGTTGATAAGGAGTACAAATGGATGAACTCCAAATTGGTCCCCTTATGGTGAAATCCCTTGATGCAGGATCATCATCAACAAGCACACGTGGAGAAACAACTCAATGCCTTAGCATGCCTTTGAATCATTTTGGAATATGAAACACGGGCGTTTCTTGCAAATATTTTTTGAACTGATTGAAAATTGAAGAAGATCAAAACGCTTGGGAGCTAATGATCGTGAGTGATCGTGGAGTTTCACTCCTAGACTTTAATGTAACGGTGCTTAAAGGGTAGTTAGATTTTTTTGAGGATAGAGGTAGTTGGAGGGAACCCTAGGAACCCTATTCTATAGGTAGATGAAATGTATGCCCAAATGAGGCTGTTGGAGATTAGGTTACTGAATAGGAGGTAGTTGCAATATTAGTTAGAAATCCTCAGAGGAGGAAATTGTTGGACAAATGAAAGGGGGGGGGTGAATCAGTTGTTACCATGCTTAAACAATTATGCCCATTTTAAACTCTTTACAGAACACTCAATGGTGATCACAATAATGTAGGGAAGTAAGTAATAGACTATTCAACATCAATCACACACATGAAATATACAGAGATAGATATTTCCTGAGGAAACCCATAAAGAGAAAAACCTCTTCTTCTTGATATGATAAGTAATATTTATTTTCTGTACATTATCATTCTTAGGAGCACCAACTCCTTTTGAGGCTACCACCTCTATTTTAAAAGCAACAATTTGCTGAGAGAACCAACTCTCTAGTTTCTCTAGCACCCACTAGAAGGAAGAACCAACTCCCTGGTTTCTCTAGAACCCACTAGAAGGAAGAACCAAATCCCTGAGTGTTCCAGCACCAACTGGAAGGAAGCACTAACTTCCAATTACACAGGCACCAACCTGTATAACAAAGAACAATAGTTCTCCCTTGCACCACCCTGACACCCTGGTTTTTCTAGCTACAACCAGATGGAAGCTACAACTCCCTATGTTCAAGCACCCACTTGAAACTCTAAGGACAACAATCCTCCATAGCACCTCCCTACCACCCTGAAATATAAATATTTTCTTTTCATAAATTTATCACAGTGATACAATATTTATCAATGGCTTACTAGTCTCATCATTGTTTTGCTACACTGCTCTGCTCTGCCTACATCAATGTCTTCCTACACAAATCTATTGTGATTTCTATTCTTATGCCTTTTATTCTCCATACGCCATGTCCATTCTATGCGCTATGCCTCTTCTGTGCATTTCAGTTGCTACACACAGCCTGCTTCTACTCGCATGAATCAAAATCAACAATAGTAACCATCTCTTCTCTGTTCTGCGTATATTTATCATGCCAAATCCTCTGCCAGATCATCCATGCAACTCATCATCTTCTTTAGCGGTTATACTGAGTTTTTTCTTCATTAGTGGCTTATCCTGAGATTATTTTCCTTCTTTGGTAGTGCGACACTTCGTCTTCTTTGTCACAGTTGAGCTTATCCTCTTTTTTGTAGTTACAGACTTCGACACTTTTCCATCTATTAATTATCTCTATGATCACTCTTCATTCCACTGGCAGTTACCTTGAGGCTCTTCAACTCCTCTGGTGATCACCATGTAGCTCCTCGAGTTCTCTAGATGATACAATCACTCCATTCTGGCAGTTACAACTAGTCAATTATGGCTTCTTTGGCTTCTAAGCCCCTTCCTTCATCTGATCATTGACAGTGACCATACACTTGGGCTTAACGAACGCTTGAGTGCTTTATCAATTCAATGACCACGATTCATTCTCCTGAAATGGATGACTGTCGTAAATTCGACATTTCTCCCTATGGAGATTTTGGGTTTCAAACCTTTCAAAAATTTTGAATCAGAATTCCCAAACATATCAGAGGGTTTACATTCATTTCACGGAAACAGATCAATTGTTAGATTTTATTCTTACAAGGCTTAATCTATCGACCAAGACTTAATCAATAGTTGAGATGGATGGCCACCTTTTACTCTGGGTATATGGCTATTATACATATGCTATCCTTCCACAGTATCTCAATCAATGATTGAGAGCGCACCCGACATCATATCGATGGTCGAGATCTCCTTCAGGTCTCCAAACTTCCCTTGACAATCAACAGTTGAGATTTGTCTTCGGGTCTTCGGACTTCGTATATTTTAACTTTCAACTAGAAATCCTTGAAGTGATATTTCTCTGAAATATCAGATCATTTGACACATACTTCTCTTGGCGATCAATGGTCGAGATTTGCCTTCGGAAATTTTCACATTCTCCCCATCCAAAAACTTCCAAAGTTGTGGTTCCACTGACACATGTTCCTTTCACATCAACAGTTGATATCTCCTTCAGGTCTCTGGACTTCGGATATTTCAAATCTCAAGCTCCTTCTTTCCTCTAGAGTGATGTCACTTACTTATGTCACTTGATGACGTGTCATGATCCTAGTAGCTTCCATGTGTCACTCAGATTTGTGATTTCCACGTACCTGAAATGTTGAATCAACTTAAAACTTGTCATTATTTGATTGTGCCACGTGCCCTTGCTGACGTGGATCCTAATGTGGCACATGTTCTTCTCCTGGATCTAATAGTTGTCCTAACTCCTGGTGTATATTAGATCAACAACTGAGAGTGACTTTGGACCTTCATCCTTTGGGACTTCAGGACTTTTGACATTTCTTGGTGGTGAAATCCTCGAAGCAATTCTCCCGAAGTGACGTAACTTGCTTTCGTCACTTTTTGACATGGCACGAGCCAATTTCCTCTTGATGTTTCTCATCATCTGATTATGCCATGTGTATTCGCTGACATGGTCTACCATGTATCCTTGCTTATGTGGTCTACCACACATCCTTGCTGACATGGTCTGTTGACCAACAACCCTGATCCAACGGTCCTCATATGTCTTCCAAATCTGACAGTCCTTATTCATTTCAAATTTTTGGGCTTCGGGTTTTTCCAATCTCAAACTTTCTGGAGTGTAACCTCCTCATATATTTATATCTGAAGTGAATCTTGTTCATTGATCAGGATCTTATATCAACAACTTGATATTTCTGCAATGCATTTCTTTTGGTGTATCCTGTCCTTCCACTTAGAATGATCTAATGGCGGACGGAAATTCGCATTTCATGAATTTCAAGTCTCAAGCTCTCTAGAGTGTAACCTCCTCACGTCTTTATATCCAAAGTGAATCTTGTTCATCGATCATGAAATTAGATCGATGACTCGATCTTCCTGCGATGTGGCTTTGCTGGATTATCCTGTCCTTCCACTCTAAAATGATCCAACGGTTGAAGGAAATTTGCATTTCATGAATTTCAAGTCTCAAGCTCTCCAGAGTGTAACCTCCTCACATATTTAGATCTGAAGTGAATATTTTTCGTCGATAATGAAATTATATCAACGGCTCGATCTTCCTGTGATGTGACTTTGCTGGCTTATCCTGTCTTTCCACTAAAAAATGATCCAACGGTCATGAGGACACTCGAAGAAGATCAATGGTCAACGATGATTGCGGAACCACAACTTGCGAGTGATTTAACTTGACACCCAAACTCCGCAATTTGAAGTTGTGCATTGTTGGTGAGTCAACCACAATCATTGATCTTTGAAGCTATAAGATCAGATGGTCCTAACTAGTTGCGGGATTGGAACAAGCACGATGTTTAATTCTCCTTTCAATCTCCGTAATTCATCCTTGTCATAGAATTTGCGATTGCGCATCTGATGGTCACGATTTAATATGACTTAAACTCATTTTTTGTTGGATTAACTGCTTTTGTAGATATTTGAAGCTATGAGATATGGCGATCTAGAAAGATTGAGGGATTGTAATTAGCGAGTATTTTAATTCATCTTTTTCTCCCCGCAATTCATCCTTGTCGTTGATCTGGCTTACAGATCCAACGGTCTTGATTTGATCTAAGTTTTATCATGCCATCTCTTCTGAGATTTTGATATTCATTCGTTAATTCTCCTGAGCTTTAATCTCCATTCGCTTCTGTACTACGATTTAATTTCTGATATGTGATCTCTGCCTGTTGTTCACTCCTCCTCCTGAGCTTATGATTCCTTCTGCTCCGCCTTTTATTCTTGCCATCAATGACAAGCACACTCTTTCCTACAAAACATGCCAACAATCTCCCCCTTTGGCATTGATGGAAACCCTCAAAGGTTGCGCTAGTCTGTTTGGACCTCCAACTATAGCATCTGGACCACTCCTTTTCTCCCCCTTTGACATCAATGTCAAAGAAAACATGCTCCCCGTGAACTGTTGCAGTACTTTTCGGAGGTATCAGATATTCAACCAATACATACTCCCCTTGACAGGACGGATTCTCTTATTTGAGTCATGCAGAGTATTTATATCTAACTCAGAGTCTTCTCCTTCTGATTCTTGGACCTGTTCATCTTCAGCTTCAACTGTGTCCTCTGTAGTAGACTCAATATTTCTCACCTCTCTTACTAGGACTCCTTCATCAACCTTTTATTGTCATAACTAAATGACTCCCCATGTCACTCTTCTTTGATCTTCTATTACAACAACTTCATTTTTCTTCTATGATGCATACAATCCAAGGATTTTATGACCATATTCATCACAAGGAAAAATAATAACCGTTACAAACACTCTCATACCTCCTTTGATTCATCCATGAAGGTGTCTCTCTTCTAAACTTACTTTGATGTGTCTGAGTAGCTTCTGGGCATCCTCCTTGATCTGATATCCTAAATATTGTAGTATTTCTTTCATTCTTTGAACATGAAGAACCTGAATCATACCTGCTTTCCCTTTTTACAAATGAAGGACTTGCATCAGGTTTCTTAGGAGTACTAATTTATTCCTTGTTGTATCCAAGATCGGATTTGTCATTTGGTGATCTCTGACTATCCAAGATCTCATCCAGGATCATGGAACTGTTCAAGAACTTGATTTGGGTGTTTGACTTCTCAACCTTCTTTATAAGATTCACAACTTTTGCTTCCATATTGTGACATGATTCTTCTTCTACTTATTCTTTTCTTTCATGGGAGGATTCAATATCAAAATCATTATATGTCCTTATTCCTTTAGCCACCTTGTCCTAAGTTTACATTTTTTACCTTACAATCTTCTTCAAAGGTCACATTTCCTATTTTTCTTTTACTTATAGACAAAATCTTATCCTTGTGTCTAGTCATGTGCTTGGAACATCCACTGTCTATATTCTAGGAGTCCTTTTGTGTTTGAGTTGAAAGTACTAGACCACATTTTTCACTATCTTTATTTTTCCATGTGGGGGCATTTCTAGCAAAGAGCTTTATCCTTGGATTTTCTTTGTAATTCTTCAAATGGAAGTTTGTAGCTTTGTGGCCGAATTTATGACAGTTATAGCATTCAAGCTCATTGTTCAATAGGTCAAAGTGATTATTGCAATGTTGTCTACTCATTGATTGTTTATTATTTCTTGACCTCCTCAGTTCCATGTCTCTAAACTTAATTTGACAATTTGCAATCTATGGTTGTTTGTTACTTGGTTGTCTCATTATTTGTTGTGGCAGATATTTGTTCCTTGGGTTTCTTGATTGCTCATGTCTAAATCTTAAGGAACAATTTACATCTTTGTGGACAAAGTTAGAACAATAGAAACAATATCCATAGAAAAAATCTTTGTACCTAGAAAATGGTTGCCTTCTTTGAGTAGGTCGATTTCTTCCATGTTGATGATTTCTTTGAGTAGAGGGTGTTCGTGGACAAAAGATCACCAGGTGAGAAAAATGGAGACCGCTCTGCATGTCCTGTTGGGTTCATCAGGACAGAACATCTGTGGCAGCATGGGGTTAACAGAAAACAGAAAACAAAACAGAATACAATCTAACTACCAACTGAAAGCAAATAACAATTCGAAAATAAACAAAAACATCAAACATAAGACAAGGGAGTCGTCAATGGTTCCAGGCTTGATCTATTAGTGAAACCAGAGCACACGCTGAAGACAGAGATAGGGGTTCCCTCTCCCTCCAGCGGAAGGTCCTTCGGGGGCCCTCAACACAATGCTTTCCTTACAAAATGAATAGAATTGAACTGAGTGATGAAAGAACTCTGGGTTAGGCCGCTGATGGATAGCTTGTCAAAGACTGAGCTCTGAATCATCTGGACAGTGTAACTTTGCTTTGAATTCTCTGCTAAAACAATGAGTCTTCACAGCTATTTATAGCAATTTTCTAGGCGGTCACGTAACCAACTTCCGGTGTAAACACAGACCTGTTTAGGGTTCACTCAAGTCATTAATTCGCCGAATTTGCAGAGCCGACCCTGATTCGAGAGTCAAATCATCTTGGGGGCCGGTCCATAGGCGGTCGGGAGGCCGACTTATGCAATTAATGCGCCGTATTAGTAGATGTGCGGGTTTTTGTGTTGACATGCGCGCGTCGGGCGCACATGCGCTAGTAACACGTTTTTGTCCCGCGCATATGCGCGCGCATCAAGCTGCTGTAAAGTGCCCTTCAATTTTTGGTTACTTTGTATAGTTTTTGACCCTTCTGGAATGTTGTGAACTTAATTCAGTGCCATGAATGACTTC
>ML817153.1:33401-67271 GCA_009831015.1 Picea engelmannii | reverse complement strand
AAAAAAATCCCATTTCTTTATGTTCCTCATCTTAGTTATAACTTAGTCACAAAAGGTAGTTATAACTTAGTCACCAAAGTTAATTTCAAGAAATTCAAGGGTTTCTTGAATTATCCTAGCTACTAATATCTTGTATAACTACCCTTCCTTCTTGCAAATGGAAGTTTAAACAAACTTCCTAATTATTAAGAGTTTTTGAATATTTCATTTACTTTTGTCTTTTTCCGAGCTCAATTTACTATGAAGTTTCTTTGACAGTTTTCCGTAATATTATTAAAGCATGAGTTTGTAATAATGTTACATGCTTATGCGCCATGCTACTCATTCATTTCAGACTTGGACTCATTATTTATTTGCACATAGAAGTCCTGCATCATGTTTCCTGAATCTTGATTTGTTTACATATATATATATATATGTGTGTGTGTGTGTGTGTGTGTGTGTGTTTGTGATATGATGAGAAAAGTTGAAGACCACCAAATCAAGATTCAGAAAACATGATGCAGGACTTATATATATATATGTTATGCAGGGACTTCTATGTGCAAATAAATAATGAGTCCAAGTAAGAAATGAATGAGTAGCATGATATGTGTGTGTTTTGTTCAAAAAGGAAAATAAAACTTTGAGCTATTTGTTCATGTTTTCATGAACTTGATACTTTGAGTCCTTTATCAGTACTTACATAATAAAATATGATCAAGTTTCATATAAAGTTTATGTTTTATCACTCTCTCTCCCCCACACCCTTCCTTATTGAAGATGGGGATATGGAGACAGACATAGAAAATATAATAATTAATAGAAAATAACCAATAGAATAATTTACTTGTCAAATGGGAGAATAGAATAATTTACCTGTCAAATGGGAGAATGATGGAAATATACCTAAGAGACTTAAATAACCTTTTGATGTCCACTCGACACCTAAAATGTTAGTTAAATTATGACAATAATGCAAAGATTTTATTAAGACAATTATTATGGTCATGATGCGAGGTGAGTTAGTCATAAGGGTGCTAGAATTGAGAAAAGGTTGGCTCATACCATCTGCATGATGTTGTAACATCATTTGGTTGCCAATAGTTTGGCATTGGACACATGGTCTGATAATGCTATTTCTCCAAAGGCTTAACTCGTGTGGTGGTGTGATGATAACAATATGTTGAGGTTATCATCTCCATATTATCATTTAAAACATGAAAACAACTGTGGAGGATCTCATGGTTTTAACAGTGTTGATAGTGCCCATAACACCTGCCTTTGTATCATTAATAATGAATCCCATCAAGAGGAGGACTCAAACTTAAATTCATTTAAATTCATCTCTCCAAAGGTGTCTAGATCATAATCCAAACATGACGAATCCTCCAAGACAATCTTTGGAGAACCAGTGGAACTAGACTCTGTATCAACTAATTTCAAATTCACATCTTTATTTGAGTGGTCACAACCAATTTCAAAATTATTTGAATTCAAAAGCAATTTAACCTTCGTGGAGTTGATTGAAGAAAGCACATAGACCACTCAATTCCAAGCATCTTCTAACATATATCCTTTTATAACTAGCAATTGCCCCTAAAGGTGAAAAAAGTACACCATTATAAGGTGGAGTGTAATGTACCCCAAATTTCACAAATTAAAAAAAAAATTAATGGGGAAAAACTGATGTCTATTATGTACGACAATTGTTCATGTCCCAAGACTAATTCTGTCTTAATCCATTAATTAAATTGATAAATTTATATTAATTTTTTTTTATATAATTGTTTTTAAAAATTGATAAATTTGAAAATAAAATACTTTTATCCTATGGTAAAATACTTTTATCCCATAAAATTTGAACCAAACATTTTTTTATTTTTTTTTATTTTTTATAAATCTTTAAAAAAATCAAAATTAATTAAAAACATAAAATTTAACCTATTGTTATTTAAAACCTTTAAATGTATTTATTAATGATGTTATATTCATTAACGAAATTACCTTATTAAAGTTTTTAGCACTCCTTTGCAAAGTACATCACTACCACTTGAAGATTTAAACGTGTTATTAGTCCTTGCTATAGGCATAGAGGGACTATAGCGATCGATAATTCGTTGACTTCAAATTAATTTGTCCTTTGACCACAAATATTTGCATAATCTCTATTGTTGGAGGTAGGGAACTAAAAACATTGATTTTTATATACTAAAAAGTACCATATATGTAGTGATTTGATTGGATAACAGGTTGGAGGTCTTATTGTCGGCTTCACTATTCCCAATGTTTGATATGTTAATATATCCATACTTTTTTTATTGTGTATAGTATTTTTGAATCATATATTTTTCGTATGTATTGGTTGAACGTGCATTAATGCTAGCATTAGTTCGAATGTTTGTCTTAGCATTTTCTGCTACCCAAATTTATGGCAATGTTTGATATGCTAGCATATCAAAAGTTTGGCCTTCGAATACATTCTCTAGTGTTCGAACTATTGTTACATAAATTATAATAATTTTTTTTGGGTACGTCAGAGACCTGCCACATTGCATTTTTTCTTAAATCTTTACAGAGCATTTCTGACAGACTTAAATGTTTACCTAATAGGCTTGGCAACGTTGAATGTTTACTTAGCAGGCTTGTTACAATACTTTTTCTTCTGTTTTTATTTATTTATATGCTTCAACGAGCATTGCTGGTTCACTGGTTCATGCTTGCTTTTTGCATCTCCACTGATTTCTTATTTGCCTGTTGTTGTTCTTCTTGTTGCAATTTTCACGTTTGGGGTTCTGCAACTGCGATTGGAACTGCGTCATTTCTGGTGGGTTGGTTACTGCTTGCTTCTTTGTTCACTGTATGTTGTTTATTATTGTTTGATTCAACTTTGCAGGGTTGGGTCCGCAGTTGGGCCTTTTGGTGCTTTGTAACTAGGTTGTTATTTGCTGCTTGTTCTTGTTTGCCTAGGGATTGCAATGTTGGGGTGTTGCATCCACAGTTGGATCTCTTGTTACATTGTTTTGTAGTCGACTCTCCATCAAATACTATTAAGATAAAATAACATACAAAAAAATTGCAGTCGATGTAAATTGCATCTCTTACGCGTTGAACCAGAGTTTGTTGGCCTGAAACTATATTTCATAGTTAGCGATGTTTTTTCCATGGTTTATGTCTTACTATGGTTTCATAGTTATGAGAGTAAGTTTTGTTGTCTGAGCGACATAGTTGTTCTCTCCCTTTTTTTTTCCTCTTGTAAACTACGTTTCTGGTTCTATAGTTTCTCAAGTTTCTGTGGTCATTCCGATTGACTGTCGTTCGGTTGCATGCTTAGCCAGTTTTGTGGATGTGGCTTCGTGGATAGATGTTATCAAACTATGGCATCTCATGTTCGGTTTATACATCTTGCACCCAAAACTTATGTTCTATACAATTGGACCCTGCACTCCTCGAATTGGAAACCATGCCTCTGCCTGCGATGGGTTTGTCTATCCTACCTGCCTTTCCATACTTAGTCGAGTTTTCAAAGTTTGGCTATTTTTTCCATGGTTTATGTCTTACTATGGTTTCATATTTATGAGAGTATGTTTTGTTGTGTGAGCGATATAGTTGTTCTCTCCCTTTTTTTCCCCTCTTGTAAACTGCGTTTTTGGTTCTATAGTTTCCCACATTTCTATGGTCATTCCGACCAACCGCTGTTCGATTGCATACTTGGCCAGTTTTATGGACGCGGCTTCGCCGATAGGTGCTATCGAACTATGGAAGCTCGTGTTCAGTGTATACATCTTGCACCCAGAACTTTCGTGTTCTACAATTCGACCCCACACTCTTCGAACTCGCAACCGTACCACTGCCTGTGATGACTTTGTCTATACTACCTACCTTTCCATACTTAGTCGAGTTTTCAAAGTTTGACAGGTTCACGCCTTTTCAGGTTCAGAAAATTTAAAATCATTTGTCGCTCCCCTCCATCCCTGCTACCTTCCGCCCTTCCCAATAGACATTAATTATGCTTTCAAAAGTGACAACCGACGAGACAGGTTCAAAAATATTAGCTTTAATAAGTGAAAAGCTCAAGGACATCTCTCATTAAAATGAATAGACAGGGGAATATTATGGGATCTGGTAATTTCTTTTGCCTGCATTTTGAATTTGCAAAAAAAATAAAAATAATATTTTTTTGGCTCTTTTAGTTTTCTTAAAGGCTTCAACATAGTCCATGAACGTGTCACCCACAAAGGCCTTGACGTCATGTCCCTCTTAAATATTGTGCATATCTTAGATGTCAGATTTGAGATTTTTCTCAGATATGGGAATGCTAATACGTGCTATTAGTCACTATTCAATGTACATATTCGAAAATATTGTCATTAATAAGAAAAAATATCGAGAACATCTGTCATTAAAACAAATTAACACAAAATCTACGAAAGATCATCCATAGTTGCTTTTAAATACTTATTTCCATTTCTCTCTATCGTCAAAGAGTTGTGCTTTAGGGTGCCTTTGTTCTAATGTTCCTGGCCATGGACATGTAAGAAAACTTAGAGATGCGATTGAGGCCCAAATGAAAGAAGAGAGTTTGGTTTTATGTAACGTGAGCTTTGAGTAAAAAAAAAACTGTGTTATCCAACAAAAACTCAGAGAGGAGGAAAAAAAAAGAACAATTATCTTTTGGTTGGTGTTCTCCTTGTATTTGATGCTTTGGTTGGTTGAAAAGCCTGCCTGGAGATTTGTTTGTTGATCTTTTTTTTTTTCTTGCTGGGAGTTGTAATGGATTTTCAGGTCACGTGAAAAATACTTCTTCGTTGAAGTATATAGTTTCTTCCAACAACACATATTTGGCAAGTGTATCGAGTTCTGCAGATCGCAGAATAATTTGTCTTCCTCAGGGGCATCACACTTACTATGGCTTGCAAAATGGTTTGTGATGTTCGTGAATGACGCAAAATATTACTCCATTTGCAAATGTAACCAGAAGCGGGTAACATAAATTGTATGGGTGGATAAAACGACGTATTATCACTATGAAAGTTTCTATTTCGAAGTTTGCTGAGATACTTCTGGGTGTGGTAACCGACTTGATAGAAAGCCATGTTATTTGTCAAACTTTGTTTGGTTTCCTCTTGATTTAGTTACAGACTCCACATATTTAGCGTCACCTCTGAACATTCCAGACCTTTCTGTGGGCCACCATATCTGCCACCACTATGACGAAAGATATATTCTGATGTGATCTACAACATTTGATATGCTTTCCAGACTTGTGCTGATGTATTCTGTAGCATTTGATACACTTGCCAGACCTGTGCTGCCCGAAGAAGTCATGTACTTCAACATAATAACATTTTTCAGCTAGGTTGGACGTTCCTTCCAATTTACTGTAATAAAACAAAGAAGTTCAACATACAAATATTCAGGCAATATTTTCAACCAAACAGATGATCGAATACAGGGAGAATAACAGTCACAACATACTTGAATTTGTTTCCCATCCCATAGCTGATGTCACATAAAATGACTCCCTCGACTTTGAATTGGGCCTGAATCACATTTCTAAGTTGTCTTAGATGTTGATGGTCAAGAAAATTACAAGGAAATCACCTTAAACCCCAAGTTTTCGACGGTAGAGGGAAATTAATACTTGACAAAGAATGGAATGTTGAATAACCAACCAATGCAAGCAGGCCATATCTGGAAGAGACAAGCTATTCAAAAAACTGGGATAGATCTAGTTGGCAGCACCAATTAAGTCCAAAACCCGAAATTGATATTCAACTCATTTTTTACGAATAAAAGATTTGATCCTCAAGAAAACTGTCAACAAGATTCATCAATGTACATATTTTTTATTGGTTGGTGGCAGGCCAAATCACAATCAATGTGGCAAATAATATCAGCTGTATTTTGTAACCCATCTTATTTGAATATATAATAATTGCAGTATTTTTTTTAATAGTGTTTTCCAATCTCTGGTATTGCTTTTCATTTTATTTTCTAACTTCTTTCCTGTGTGTCGTTAAACATGGATGACAAGCTTTTCTTTCTGTTGCCCACTACTTCAATTTAAATAAAGGCTACTCTGTTCATTGCTTACATTTTACATTGAAGAATAATTTGTCATAGGCCATACTTATGTGGCGCCGACCCTATACTTAAAGAAAGAAATTGGAGGACCTATCCTGCTTTCATTCTTCGAGGCCCGTAAATAAAATGAATTAATGACTTACAACAAGGCAGCTCAAGTGTTGACTCCATGTTCCTGTTCAATATCTTGCATATATTGGAGCTTCTTCTATTTGATAATATCCATGCATATATACTAATATGAGTACTATTGGAATAAATATAAAAACTTCCTCTTGGGCAAAAATTAGGCAATTAGCTGGCCACCGGGTCCTGGGTTTGCGGTATTGAACAACTATGTTCCCTGTTTAATCATATAGCCAAAGAGATTCCGTGATCTGCAATTTATGATTTAACTAGTGATAACTCACCAGGGATTCGAAAAGCTTGGCATTAATAAAGGAATGACTGAAGCTGCCTTAATTACTTAAATTACACCAATTTTTGATTAAATTAAATTAAATTAAATTTAGATATTAATTTTTATTGAAAGTCGACGTTTGCTCATGTCATTGCAAGGAATACAAGATGAATAGATGATAAGGAGTTTATCTCGTTGAAACCACAATGCAAATTCATGTTTCTTGTTGCGTTATATACATCTTGCAGTCAAAACTTTCGTGGTTTCAACGAAATTTGCGAACCGAAGAGCATCGTGCAAATTGGGATATCATTTGCATTTGAAATAGAAACAATCCATTAATATATATTAGTATGAATACTATTTTTAGTATGAATATTAGTATCCAATACTTAGCCAATTATCTGGACACCAGGCCCCGGGTTCACGGTATCCATCACCTATGTCCCCTGTTCCGTCATATACATCTTGGAGCCAAAGAACTTCAGTGATCTGCAGTTTATGCTTTTACTAGTGAGAACCCAGCAGGGGTTAGAAAACATTGCCATTAAAAAACGAAAAAAAAGGTTTTTCGACTGACAGATACTTATCCCTTTTCCCCTTTTCTTTTTCCCGTCCATTATCACTTTCTGGTTTTATACTTAGTCGTCTTTCTATGATCGAGCGTTGCAGAGTTGGCAGGCTGACATATCTTCATCTCCATCTATATATTCACATGACAAATCCGACCCACCGCTATTCCTTTCCATACTTAGTCAATTTTATGGCCGCAGTTGTCGGGTTGGTGCATACGAACTCGCCTTTTCTTCTTCCCGCCCGATATCGCTTTCAATATATATATACTTAGTCACCTTTCTATGATATCTGATTCCAGGGTTGGTGGGCTGACATGTCTTCATCTCCATCTATATCCTCACATGAAGAATTCGAATGACTGTTATTCCTTTCCATACTTAGCCAATTTTATGGCCGCGGTTGCCGGGTTGGCACTTACGAACTCGACTGTTTATTGTTCTGTTATATACATCTTACACTCAAAACATTCATGATCTACAATTCCACCGCGTGTTCCTCGTGTTCAAAGTATCTATCCCTGCCTTCCATCCCCACCAACTTCATGTCCTTCCTGATATACATTAACTATGCTCTTACTAGTGACAACTGGACACTGGTACGAAAGAATTAGCACCCACTGCTTCGTCATATACAAATTGAATACCGGACTCCGACATCGTCCCCTCTTCCGTGTTACACATTATGCATTCAAATGTTTCGAACTATACAATTTGGTCGTCGGGGCCTTGCGTCCTCTGGGGAAACCTCGTGACCCTATTTTGGATCCTCGCGTTCACGGGTTCACAAAAACTCGAAGTCCTAGTCACTGTTTCCTGTTCTTCCCATCCTCGTACTTCTTTCTAGATATGCAACATCAAAGGTTTAATACTAGAATGGCATCATGCAACAAGCGTAAAAAAAGCGTCATTAATAAGCAAAAGTCGGGACAACCAACCATCCCTCTAGAACTTGTCTAGAAACATGAAAATAAGATCTTGCTTAGCAAAAGCATGTCCGAACCAATGTTTTCGTGTTCTGTACTTGCACACTTTTTCAATTGCGGGTTCTTGGATTGACGACCTCAAAATCGTGTTTCAAATTTTTCGTGAGTTGCAAACAACGCCCATAGTTCCACAATATACAATTTGTTTGCATGAATGTATAAAAACTCTTAATTCTCCTCTTCCCCCCCCCCCTCTATTATCCCTTTGTGGTTGTATATTTAGTCGCAACTATATGATCACGGCCTCATGAATTCGCAAATTGGAAACTCTTTATCTATATATTCACACCATTAGCCCTACCGACCACAGTCCCTTTCAATACTTAGCCAATTATGTGATCGTCGGGTCCCAAGTTTGCGGTATCCAACACCTATGTCCCCTCTTCCGTCATATACATCTTGAACACAAAGAACTTTTGTCATCTGCAGTTTATGCCTTTTCTAGTGAGAACTCACCAGGGGTTCGAAAGGATTTGCATTAATAAGTGAACAATAGATGTTCTTCTGTGAGATACTTAGTCCTTTTTCCCTTCTCTTCTTCTTGTGTACTATCGCTTTCTAGTTATATACTTAGTCACATTTATATGATTGCGGGTTCCAACATTGGCGTGTTGACATATATTCATATCCATCTATATCCTCACATGACGAATCTGACCGATCGTTGTTCCTTTTCATACTTAGTCAATTTTATGCACGTGGTTGCCGGGTTGGCACTTTCGAACTCTGCTGCTTCTTGTTCTGTGATATACATCTTCCACTAAAAATTTCCGTGATCTACAATTCCACCACGGACTCCTTCATCCTTTTTCCCTTTTTTTCTTCTCGTGTATTATCAGACTATAAAGTATGCACATGAGCTTTTATAGAGCATGTACGGATCCACATTCCATACCTAGCCACTTTTTGGATCGCGGGTTCTCGGGTGGGCGGGCTCAAAATTGGGCCTCCATTGTTTCGTGCCCTACAAATAGCACCCAAAATTCCGCGATATACAAATTGACAAGTGGAACTGCGAGTTGGCTGACTCAACATTGCACTTCTATTGTGTTGTGTCCTCCAAACAACGCTCGCAGTTCCACGATATACAAATTGAGAGACAAACTCCAGGGCTGGCGGGGTCAAGATTGCCATTGTTTATGGATGGTAATCCATATCAACTATCTAACAGTATTTAAAAACATTATTTTCAATAATAAATTACCTCTTACTAGTGAGAACTTGACACATTGGTACAAAACAGTTGGCATCACACCGTCCACAATATACAAATTGACTACCGGATTCTGACATCATCCTCTCTTTCGTGTTATAGATTATGCATTCAAATGTTCTGAATGATACAATTTGAACGTTGAGGCCTCACGTCTTCTGGAGAGACCTTGTCAGCCTGTTTTGGATCCTCTAGTTGTCGGGTTCACGAAATGTCCAGTTCTTGGATACTGTTTCGGGTTGGCACTTTTGAACTCTGCTGGTTCTTGTTCCGTAATATACATCTTGCACTTGAAATTTCTGTTCTCTACAATTCCACCGTGCACTTAGCCCTTTTTACCTTTTCTTCTTCCCGTGTGTTATCACCTTCTGGTTATATACTTAGTCTCCTTTCTATGATCACGGGTTCCAGCGTTGGCGAGCTGACATATATTCATTTCCATCTATATCCTCGCATGATGAATCTGACTGACCACTGTTCCTTTCCATACTTAGCCAATTTTATGGCCACGCTTGCCGGGTTGGTGCTTTCAAACTCTGTTGCTTCTTGTTCCGTGATATACATGTTGAAGTCAAAACTTCCATCATCTAGAATTCCACCACGGACTCGAACTCGCAAGCTTCATTCTACCATGGTTCACAAATATTTCAAAGTATTTGTCGTTGCCTTCCATCCCCACTAACTTCCTGTCATTCCTAATATACATTCGTTGTGCTCTTACTAGTGACAACTAAACACAATGGTATGAAACAGTTGGCATCCGACCCTCCGCAATATACAAATTGACTACCGGGTTCACATCTTGTACTCAAAATTTCCGTGATCTACAATTCCACCACAGACGAATCCGACCGACTACTGTTGGTTTCCATACTTAGCCAATTTTATGGTCACAGTTGTTGGGTTGGCAGTTTCTAACTCTGTTGCTTCGTGTTCTGTGATGTACATCTTGCACTCAAAACTTCCGTGATCTACATTTCCACCGTTGACTCCTCGAACTCGCAAGATTCACTCTACCATGGTTCACAAATGTTTCAAAGTATTTGTCGTTGCCTTTCATTCCCACTAACTTCTTGTCCTTCCTAATGTATATTGGTTATGCTCTTACCAGTGACTCTTGCTAGTGACAACTACACACACCGATATGAAAAAATTGGCATCCGACCCTCCACAATATACAATTTGACTACCGAGTTCTAACATCATCCCCTCTTCCATGTTACAGATTATGCATTCAAATGTAACTCCGAATGATACAATTTGACCACCGAGGCCTCACGTCTTCTGGGGAGACCTTGTTAGCCTAATTTGGATCCTCCTGTTAACGGGTTCACAAAATATTCAATTCTTAGTCACTGTTTTAGGTTGGCGCATTCGAACTCTGTTGCTTCTTATTCTGTGATATGCATATTGCACTCAAAATTTCCGTGATTTACAATTCCACCACAGACTCCTTAGTCATTTTTCCCTTTTCTTCTTCCCATGTATTATCGCTCTGTGGTTATATACTTATTCGCTTTTCTATGATCGCGGGTTCTAGCTTTGGCGAGTTGACATGTCTTCATCTCCATATATATCCTCACATGACGAATCCAACCGACCGTCGTTCCTTCCCATACTTAGCCAATTTTATGGCCACGGTTGTCAGGTTGGCGCTTTCAAACTCTCTTTCTTTTTGTTCCGTGATATACATATTGCACTCAAAATTTACGTGATTTACAATTCCACCGCAGACTCCTTAGTCCTTTTCCTCTTTTCTTCTTCCCATGTATTATCGCTTTGTGGTTATATACTTAGTCACTTTTCTATGATCGCAGGTTCCAACGTTGGTGGGCTGACATATCTTCATCTCCATCTATATCCTCACATGACGAATCCGACTGACCGTTGTTCCTTTCCATACTTAGCCAATTTTATGGCCACGGTTGTCGGGTTGGCGCTTTCGAAATCTGTTGCTTCTTGTTCCGTGCTATACATCGGACACTCAAAACTTCCGTGATCTACAATTCCACTTTGGACTCCTCGAACTCGCAAGCTTCACTCTACCATGGCTCACAAATGTTTCAAAGTATATGTCGCTACCTTCCATCCTCACTAAGTTCTTGTCCTTCCTGATATACATTAGTTATGCTCTTACTAGTGATATACAAATTTCCCTTTGGACTGTCCTATCATACCCTTTTCAGTGTTACACGTATTGCACTCAAAAAGTTATGAGACATACATTTTGACCCTCGCGCCCTCACCTCGAACGATTGTACCTTGTAACCCTATTTTGAAGCTTCTTTTTCCTGTACCCGCCACCTCCGTACTTTCTTAGTATGCAATTAGAAACCTTTCATGGTAACAACTGATGATGCAGGAACCCTCAACATTGTCATTAATGAGTGAAACGCTCGAGGAGATCTCCTAATATTACGCATTAAACCAATATCTGCAGAGAGTTATATTGTCCCTTCCGATTGTTCATCTCAAATATGCGTCGTCATGTTGGGTCGCTCAAGAAATCTACAATGCTTAATCACGCATTTCCGTATCCGCCATGTTCGCATTTCTATGTATGCAATTACTAGTGTTTAATGTTAACAACGCATGATGCAACAACCGTCCAAATTGTCATTAATGAATGAAAGTCTCGAGGACATCTCCCATTCACATGCATTGGACCAAGATTTGTGCAGGGTTATGTTATCCCTTCCAACTTTTCATTTCATTCATCGTCTGGAGCAAACAAACGTTCTTGTAGATTTATGGAAGCAGGTCGACAATAGTTTTGTGGAGATACAGTAAATATCTTCGGACATCAAGACCAGAATTTCCAGTGGTCCAGGGCATACTTTTACTATTCATCCTATTCTGCCCAGAACAAAGTGATTTGGACCTCTGGAATCACTCGTGTAGGATCCGTCCCTGAGGTTTTTGAATGTAAGGAGGTGGTCTCTTAGTGCACCGAAAAATATATTCCAAGCCAAAGAATTATTCCACTGCGCAACCATTCTGTTTCTTTGTCACCTCAGGTCTTTCACAAGATGTTAAAATTGTCGAAGCCAACATTGACGTTCAAAGGAAAAGACTACAAGCAGTTCCTAGAAAAACATGATAACGGGTTAGACATCTTAGTCGAGTTTCTTGAAGACTTGACAACAGTTCTTGAATATATCACAAAGTTGCAGGTAAGTTCCTTTAGAAATCCATTCTGGGAAATTGCTTGGTTGTTTACAAGACTAATGGGGCAGGCATCCATGACAAGCACTTCCCATATAATTATTTATATTTTGTACTTCACAGTCAAGGAACAATTCATTTTCTATTGGGGAAAGCTATTTTCCATTGAGATATGTTCCCAGTTGTCACGATTCAAAGAATCGAATAAATTGTATATGTCATCCTACTTGATTTTTGCAATAGTGCATTGCTGTCTGTTTCCAAAACTTTCTCTTTCCAATAAAATAAATTGTGGATTCAACCCAGTAACATTCTGGTACCAGGCCCGGTGGAGGCACAAGGCCTCCCATTGTTTTTATGATTTTTTTAATGGATTTGTCTTAGTTTTCAAAGATTTATTGTTAGGGAAGGATTCTCCGCGGATGTTTGTCCAGACAACCAAGTTTTTGAACAGGAAGGGCACACTTGAACAAAAGGAAAATCCCAGTGTACTCATGGTCTTTGGCTTTAAGGAAAATCCTACTTTCCTTCCATGCCACATCAAAGACAAGATGTTTGTTGCAGAAATAGAAAGGCAATACAACCACTGGTTTCTTTTTTTCCATGACAAGAAAAAAAAACAGTTCATTCCTGTGCCCTAGAAAGTCGAAGACTTCATGTGCAGAAATGTCAACAAGATTGACGAATTTGTCGGCCATTTCAAGAAATTGAACCTAATGTATGATGAAAGGCTAATAGGGTTTGACCCTAATGGGATTTTTTGAGAACATTTACTGGCAGTTGGATTTAACAACTCTTTTGTCCACAGACACCTGACTGAAGATAGGGACAGTGACGATAACAATCCTGCTTCTGGCGATTGCGGCGTAGAGACATTGCAAAGCGCGATTGAATTGTACAGACAATAGGGAAAAGTATTCGGTGAGAAGAGTGCCTAGTCCCCATCCAACACTCCCAAGAGCACGACATCACAGAGTATCGCTTTAACGACCCACACTAGTAAGAAAGAAACCCAGAAATCTTCAAACGGAGGAGGAGATAAAAACCCTCCTCGCATAAAAATTGATAGTTCTCACAAAATTCCACTGACGAAAAAGAGAAAAAACAATGTAGGGCAGGCGGACGAACCCAAAATTGAAAGTGAACAAGTGCAACTTGAAATTGAAACTGAGCACATGCACAAAATTGGGTTGTTCACAGTGGAAATAGCTAAGACCGAAATTTTTGATGAAGATGAATCCTTCGTATTCCAGAGCATTGTTTTTGACAGCCAATCTAAAAGTATGGTCATTGAAAAGAGAGATGTAACAAACAGGAAAGGAAAATATCGCATAGAGATTAACTTTAGGAAAATGCGTCCATCCCAAATCTCCCTATTTCACCAAGTAACCAGTGATTCTCTTCATGATTCCATTGGAGGAATTGAAGCGGAAAATTCCAGACTGAAAGATCGCCTCAATGAATTTGAGCAGGCTTTCATTGCCACCCTAGAATTTGCCAGTCCTTTAGCAAAAACCATGCCTGTTACCACTCCAAACAAGATGAATGTATCCTCTACCCTCCTTGCATGCTCTAGAGCCCTTGTAGAGAATAACATCAACAAAAGAGTGCAGCTAGTTACTGAAGCCTGGGAAACATCGCAAAATTTAGTTTCCTTCTAAAAGAAGGCAAATGATTTGCTCGAACATTTGGAGATGAATTTAAAAAATGATCAGCAATTCTGTGAACATGTGTTGACCCATTTTTCCAACCATGCCATCAACACATTGGAACTGAAAAGAACACAAGAGAAACTCCCCTCCCCAAAGTGGACCAAAAAAGTAAAAGCATGCTGGCAAAAGAAATTTAAGAACCTAGAGCTCATTGTCGAATCATGTAAACAAGCCATATCAAAAAAGGAATATTTATTCACAAGCCCAATCCAAATAGAATTAGCCGAAAGTACCAACGAGGTTCAAGACCCAAAGTTAATTCTCAAATCCTTGTCAATGACCAAAGAATCCTTCCATGAACAACTTGATATTTTAAAGGGGTTGTCTTTCGAAAATTTTTACAACATACTTGAACATCGTGTAGATGAGCTCGAGCGCTGGGTACTGGACTATGCGACACACAATGAAGAAATTGAACAAAGTCTGCATAATATTTCAATGGATCTAAGGAAATTAGAAAACGACCTTTACGACATAGAAATCCAGGATGAAATCAACATGGCCCCCATGAGAAGCTACATCAAAGAATGGTTCCAACATAGAATGGACAACCTCATCCAGGAAGGGAAACAACCGATCGACACGACTCCACTGACCATCGACGACAACAACAAAAACACATCGGATTCATAGTAAGTCTATACCAACATCTTGTTTTCTTTATCAATCCACTTTAAGTCTATACTGTCATCTTTCTTTCTTTTTCAATCCAATTATTACCTATTTAAATAGAAAACTGTAACCAAAGACTCATAACTTCCAATTTCTTCTTTTCAGTTCTTCCTCTCTACTGTCGTGCACTTCTTCTTTCGACATTCCTAATTCTTGTACTTATTTATTTTTATGGTCCTCAGGAGCCCCAATCCTAGTCTATATGACAAACACATTTAAATTTCCAGAAATATGTAACAAACATTATTAATTTTTGATAAATTTCAAAGAAAACGGATATGGGAATGCCTTTATTGTATGCTAAATTTTGGGTGTCTAGGAACCTTTGTTGTTTGTTCCAAAGAAAACTAATTCCGAAATGCTACATTTTTTATGTCCTATTGTATGCTAATTTTTTTTTGTCCGGGAACCTTTGTTGATGTAACAGATGTTACTACTTTCAAAGAAAACTAATTTGGTAATGCCTTTGTTGCACGACGTTGTTACTATTCTATTGTATGCTAAATTTTTGGTGTCCACGAACCTATAATTTGATAAATTTCAATTTTTTTTTGTGTCCATAATCTTTTCTTTTAAAGAAAACTAATTCGGGAATGCTAAGTTTTTTGTGTTCTTGTCCACGAACCTATGTAACAAACGTTATTACTATTCTATTGTATGCTTTTAAATGTTGACGTAATTTCCAGAATTATGTAACATACATTATTAAGTTTTGATAATTTTCAAAGAAAACTGATTCGGGAATGCTTGTCCAGGAACCTTTGTTGTTTGTTTCATGAAAACTAATTCGAGAATGATAGATTTTTTGTGTCCTATTGTATGCTAATTTTTTTTTTCTCTCCAGGAACCTTTGTTGATCTGACAGACGTTATTACTTTCTAAGAAAACTAATCCGGGATTGCCTTTCTTGCACGACGTTGTTACTATTCTATTGTATGCTAAATTTATGGTGTCCAGGAACCTATAATTTCATAAATTTCAATTTATTTTGTGTCCAGGAGCCCTTGTGTTAAAGAAAACTAATTTAGGAATGCTAATTTTTTTGTATTTTTGTCCACGAACCTATGTAACAAACATTATTACTATTATGTTGTATGCTAATTTTGTTTGTGTCCAAGAACCTTTTAAATGTTCTTGCACGACGTTGTTACTATTCTATTGTATGCTAAATTTATGGTGAACCTTTCTTACTATTCTATTGTATGCTAAATTAATGGTGTTCAGGAACCTATAATTTGATAAATTTCAATTTCTTTTGTGTCCAGGAACCCTTGTTTTAAAGAAAACTAATTTGGGAATGCTAAAATTTTTGTGTTTTTGTCCACGAACCTATGTAACAGAGGTTATTTTTTTTTTTAAAGTAAAAAAGGCAGGTCCTGTTATATTAATATTGCAAAATTACAGAGTTCTATTGAAGTGCCAGTGGTCCCGCCTGGAAAGGAAACCGAGATAGTTGGCCATTCCATGCTAGCTTCCAAACTCAAAGTGTTAGTCTGCCATCCTGCCCGAAGGAAACCAGGATGCATGGCCAAACTTAGTATTAGTCTTTTCCTTATTATACTACCGCTATCATTGCTACAAGCTAAATGAGCTACAACTTTGGTTTGCATCAAAAGAAAAGAGTTTCTAATAGTAAACAAATAGGAAAACCTCTTGGCCGGTGTCCTCTGTGGTCGTCTTTCTCCTTGCCACATCTGACTGGAATAGCGTAGACCTGCACGCAGGTGGGGCATTGGCGCCTTGGGGTGGCACTGGAGTAGGCGGCGTAAAGCATATCCAGGCATTGATTGATGCAGATGGCTCTGAAAATTTGGTCGTCCACCATGCTGCGTACATCAAAGATTAATTTTAGGTGCTCTGGGTGAAGAAGTGGTGGATGGTCTTGCGATTTTTGTAGAATGGAGGAGAGGGGAGATTCCATCCGTGCGTCAACCTCCTCCTAGTGCTCTCACTGCCTACTCTGCTGCTTCATTTCCTCAGGAGGTTCACTGGTTGTGATGCAGATGTTTCCTTCTATGCCTTCCTGTATCTCTTCCTCTACAAAGCAAGGTGTGAATTCCTCAGCTGGAATGCCCCTGGGACCGTGTAAAATTCTTGGAACAGGGGTTATGGCGTATGTTGCAAAATAAGCGGGGGGATCCCAATTATCTGGAACCATGAAGAGGAGGCTCTCTAAGTAATTCTGGATGGATTCCTCTGGAGGAATCTCCTCGACATACGCCATGGGTGGCGTTCCAGTTCTTCTGGACTTCCTTGGTCTCCTTCTCTTAGCTAGAGTCAGTGCCCTCTCAAATTTCTTCTGCCTTTTCCTTCGCGTGTTGTCCGCATACCATGCTACGCCTCTGCAAGGCCACCCCCTTGCTCTTGGCATGCTTAAAAACATAACTATTGCCGGAATGCCCACTGCGAGGTTGTCTCTGTTCCTGCGCCTCGAAGGTTCATCCTTCGGCTCTGCAACCTTCCGATTCATCCCAAAGCCTCCAAGGTTGTTGATAAGGGAGATAATGATAACTATAGCCATTAAGGTTGTGGTATTAATGCTCTGGTCGGCCATTCTCCTCGCGCGAGTGATAGGCCTCGTCGTATGGTAAAGGCCGCCTGGGTTTGTTCCCATCATAAATGGCGAGGAGATGGGAGCTGGTGGACACCATTAATGGCCCCACCTGGCACTGCTCCACATGTTCTTCCCTCTCCACGTGGCACCCCATCCAGGGGTTGGAGATCCCTGTTGGCAAGAGCTTGACATCGCTCTGAGATGTATGAATCTTCAGAGCTGTGTGCTTCCTAGTGTATCAGTTTTGTTTCCCTTAATACACCTTCATTTGTTAGGCAATCCGCTACCCTGTTTGCCTCTCTCTTTACATGAGAAGGGGTGATGCTAAGGTTGGCCCTTAGGAGGCCCTTGAATTCCTCTAGTAGCCTAGAGAGTCACCGACTGGGTGAGATTTTCTACGGGTTTTCCCAGTGGAGGATTTTGGTGATTAGCTGAATGACGATTTGTGAGTCCCCCTCCAAGATGATCTTGCGACTGTGTTGAGTGATTGCTACTCGGAGACCTTGCAGTAGGCCAATTAACTCCATTGCATTGTTTTTTGTCTCTCTCAGATATCCCGCTGCCAGGACGAGGATATCTCCTCTAGAGTTTTTGAGTATAGCTCCATAGCCAACAGGGCCTGGGTTTCCTTTGGAAGCCCCGTCAAAGTTGATCTTTATGAAACCTGCAGGAGGAGGGGTCCAAGTGTTTGGACTGCTGTTTTGGCATTTGGGTGCTCTGATCGCTAGCTTGTTGATCAAGCTGAGTTGCCAGTTTTGGAGAATGCAGTGTTCCTCTAGGTTACATTTCAGGTCCTCTAGTTTCCAGGTTTTGCTTTTAACTGTTTCCTTGATAAGTGTGGCAATTTTTGCCCAAGTTAGTTTTGGTGTGGAGTCCTTGGAGTGGAATATTCTTTTGTTTTGTTCCTTCCATATTTGCTAGAGAATAAAGCCTGGGAGGAGTTGACAAATATAGTTCAATAGAGGGTTGTTGTAAGTGATCGAGTCCCAGTTTTCAATCGTGCCTCTGATGCTGCATCTGTTTTGATTGGATCTGCGCATTATTTGAGCTCCTTGGTCCCATATCGACTAGCTGTAATGACACTCGTTGAAAAGATGTTCTTTGGTTTCCTTTTGCTGTTTGCATAAGACACATATTGAGGGTCCAATGAAGCCTCTTCATCTAAGGTTATCCCAGGTTAGAATTCTATTATGTATGATCAACCAAAGGAAGGTGGATACCTTGGGCCAGAGTTTCTTGTTCCAAACCTTGTTCCAAATGTTTTCCTTTTCTTGATTTTGGTAGTTACCTTGTAGGTAGTAGGCCTCTTTGACTGAAAAGTTGCCAGTTGTGGAGTGCCCCCATCTAAGGATATCTGGGCCTTCTCTGTTGGGGATTTTCCAATGACTTGCGTAGTGTTGCCAAGCTTGTAGATTTAAGTTCTTTGGAACCCTTAATTCCTGGCTAGAAGTTTTCCACTTTCGCCACTGCAGTCTTTTCTCTTCAGGTTTCTAGAGATCTTTCACCTTTAGGGGAATGTCTTGATTGAGAGCCTGTTGGAGGGGCCTTAGTTCTTCCAGGTCATTTAGAGGTTTGAATTGCTGCCATGAGTCTTGCCAAAACATGGCAATTTCTCCATTTCATATCTCCCAAAAAGCGTGCTTTTGTACTAGGTCTCTGTTTTGCCAGGCTGTGTTCCAAATGTTAGATCCCTATATTTGGACATTGTGCATGATCAGTTGGTCAACCTACATGGAGGGAGCGCATGTTTTCTTCTAGATTTGCGTCCATAGGGCATCTAGTGTTTTCAGCCCTCTCCACCACATTTTGGCTCCCATTATCTGATTGAGCTTTCTTAGATCTTGGAGTCCTAGGCCTCCCATGATTTTTGGTGCACAAATCTTATCCCAGCCTACCAGAACCCACTTCTTGTTGGGTTGAAGGCCTTGCCAGAGGAAGTTTCGCTGGAGGTTCCTTACAGCTTTTATGATTTTCTTGGGAGCTGCTAGGTCCATGAAGAGGTAAGTGGGAAGGGTTTGTAGGACCAATTTAAGCAAAACCAGCCTGGCTGCAATATTTAGCGTTCTGAAGGTCTAGTTGTTCAGCCTGTTCGATATGGAGAGGAGGAGGCTGTCCCAGGAGATGGACTTTGCTGGTGCTCCTGTTAGAGGAATGCCTAGGTAATTGGATGGAAGGGAGATCTTGGGTATTCCCAGGAGTTTGGAGATGTGAAGTTGGACCGCAGCTGGGGTATTGAAGAAGAAGAGCTTGGATTTGTCTAGGTTAAGCGTCATGCCTGAAGATTTTGTGAAATCAGAGAGGATGGAGTTGAGCTTGTTGGCTTCTCTTGCAGTTGAGGAATTCATGAGTAGGGTGTCATCAACAAATTGACTGTGTGAAGGAGCCAGTTGGATGTTGTGAAGGAGCAAGCCTTTGAGAGAGCCTTCTAGGACCGCTGATTTAATGTAGCATCCCGGGCCTTCCACCATGAGTACAAATAAAAAGGGCAATAAGGGGTCCCCTTGTATGATACCTCTAGAGGGTGAGAAGGGTCAGGAAGGGAATCCATTGAAAAGGATGGAAAAAAAGGTCGAGGAGGTGAGGTTCAAAATCCAATTTACCCAATTCTGATCAAAACCAAAAGAATTTAAGGTGGCCCGAAGGTATTTCCAGCTCGCTCTATCAAAAGCTTTTGAGAGGTCAAGTTTTATTAGCATACTTGGAGTTTTTGTCGACTTGAGAGAGTGGATGACCTTGTGAGCTAATATAACACTGTCCATGATTTGTCTGCCCTCTACATACGCTGCTTGTTCCCTGGAGATGACGTAGGGAAAAATTGGCTTGAGGCGATTCACAATCACCTTTGTAATGATTTTGTAAATTACATTACATAAAGCAATGGGCCTGAACTGTTTGGGATTTGTGACCCATTCCTCTTTTGGTATTAGAGTGAGGAAGGTTGCATTGAGGGCCGAGATAACTTGGCCTGACGTCCGTGATTCCTCTACTACCTCCCAGACCTCCTTCCGTACTATATCCCAGTAGTGATGGAAGAAGTCAGTAGTGAATCCATTTGGGCCTGGAGATTTTCCTGGGGGCAAAGATTTTGTTGCTTGGTCCACTTCCTCCTGAGTGATATGTCTCATTAGAGCGACGTTCTGTTTAGGGGTCACCAATGAGGGTATGTGGTTGGTCACTCATCTGATGGCTTCGTCTCTATCCTCCCTAGTTTCCATTAGGAGATCATGGTAGTACCTGTTGAGCTCTTCTTCTATTTGGGTATGTTCTCTGATTGGATTTCCCTGTCCATCCTCCAAATGGGTAATTATGTTGATGTGTCGGCGGTGTACCATGGTTTTGTGGAAGAATTTTGTGTTCTTTTCCCCCTCTTTGAGCTATTGTACCCTGGACTTCTGCCTCCATAAAATTTCCTCTTGCTTTCTTCTTTCTTCTAGCTGCGCTTGTAGCTTCTCTTCCTCTTCCACAAGTTCAACAACATCTCGGGGTTTTTTCCATTTGTGGAATGCATTTGCCAGGCTCCCACCCACGAGGTGCTTTTGGATGGGATGTGCTAGCCTTTGTCTCCATTTCCTTACCAAGCCCCTGTTCTCTAGCGAGGAGTTGTTCGCGTATCTACTGTGGCGGTTCAAACGATGGTCGTTTTTCCCTTGTTCCCGATCTATCGTTAGCCATAATATTGTTGTACGAGGGGGGTTTCCCCCCCTCTTTTGCATTCATACTGGCGGATCATATCAGGTAATTGTCTATGCCTAATCTTTGCAGGTGGTTTGTTGTGGCGTATCCTAGTTTAGTCATGCAACGACTCGCGTCAAGAGTGGAGCTAGGGTTTTTCCGGTCCTCCATGTAACAAATGTTATTACTATTCTATTGTATGCTAATTTTTTTTTTGTCCAAGAACCTTTTAAATGTTAATGTAACAAACGTTCTTACTAGGAACCTTATTATCTTATTATTATTGTACATACTTTGTTTTTGTCCAGGGTCCTTTTAAATCTTTCATGTACTATCAAACTTAGATACTAGGTTTTATGTTTCTGTCCACGAACCTATGTAACAGACGTTATTACTATTCTATTGTATGCTAAATTTTTTGTGTCCAAGAGCCTTTTAAATGTTGATGTAACAAACGTTCTTATTAGGAACATTATTATCTTGTTATTATTGTACACAATTTTTTTTTTGTCCATGCTCCTTTTAAATCTTTCATGTACTATCAAACTTAGATTCTTGGAACCTTTGTTGATGTACCACACATTACTAATTTTTGATAAATTTCAAATTAAACTAATTCAGGAATACTAAATTCTGCATGGATACCACATGTACTTCAACTTGCTACCCACGTGTCTGTACTCGGTCACATTTATTCCCATTCCAACCTGGTAGGGACTACGCTGCCATGCAACACTTGTTTTATTTTATTTTACTATGAGATATAAATATCATGAATGCCGAATTATCGATGGCATTTACTATAAGTCTTGAAGTGCGCAAAAAATATCTCTTCGATGCACACAATATTTTTTGAACACTAAACTTAGTTTTTTTAAATCCTTGAAGTGACAAGATTATAAGAATTATTGATATCCACAAAGTTGAACAAAGTTAAAACCTCTTATACTAGTTTAACAAAGTTAAAATTGTGTTGTTATCAATTTTAAAGGTGTTGTCTAAACATTTTATGTTTTGGTATTTTTCATCAAATTTAATGATATAAATTTGAGTGAAATCAACTATTTATATTGTTTAAATCACATTTATTAATGCATCAATGAATTCAACTTCTTGAAAAACCTTTGAAATGATTATACAAACAAAACCAGAAAAAGTGAATTTTAAGTCCCAATTTTGACATTTTAACTATACCTAAGAATATGTCTTAACTTCCCATGTTATTAAGCTGATAAGGTTTTTAATGATAAGAGGAGGTGGAAACAAGGATTACCTCGGCTCTCTATTTTTCTTCAATTTCCTTCAATTTTATTCAATAAATTTGAACTAATATTTTTATTTATATTATTTTGTTTATTAATTAAATTATATAATATTTAAATTATAAAATATTTTTCTTAATAATAGTTTAAAAATATTCCAAGAACTTTAAATATATTGAATGACCAAAAGTAATCTAAAATCTAAATAAATGAAAACACATGTATGTAAACGAAGAACAAGGTTGATAGGAAACAAGGTGGCAAAAACTATTAACGAATACGAGTACACCAATAATATAGTTGGACAAATCACATTTTACATATTATGTATTCTATGGTGGGATGAAAATATGAAAAGAGAAAAAGTTTTTAATATAGAAGAATCATCTAAAGGATTTATTTTAACATATATAAATATTTGTTAATTTTATTAATTTTTAAAATTTCAATTATAAAATGTTTAGCAAGATTTTTTCAAAAATATTTAAAATATATATATATATATATATATATATATATATATATATAAGGAGTTTATATAGTTTCTATGAAATTTTGGCAAATTTTAGAGTAAAATACTTTTATCCTATAGAATTTAGGTGAATAATTTTTTTAAATGGAAACCAATATTTTTTTTGGAAAAAAATATGGAAAATTAGCCCTTGGACTAAATTTAGCCCCTGATATTTTCCTTGAAAATGAATCTAAAATTTAAGATTTCAACTAATTTCAAGGTATTATTGGTCCTCATCACAATATAATAATAACAATAATAATCTATTTTTAAGGTCACGACCAAGCCAAGCCAGACGCCAAATTCGTGTATGATACCCCCTTGTTTGTGGGACAAGGAACCCCCTATTGGTGTATGAAACTCCCCCTTATTTGTGGGACAAGAGACCCCCTCAACCAAACATCAAATTGGTATATGATAACCCCTTGTTTGTGGGACAAGGGACCCCCTATTGGTGTATGAGACCCCCCTTGTTTGTGGGACAAGAGACCCCCTCAACCAAACACCATATCAGTGTATGAGACCCCCTTGTTTGTGGGACAAGGGACCCCCTATTGGTGTATGAGACCCCCCCTTGTTTGCGGGACAAGGGACCCCCTTGATGCAGCGATTTGACTGCTAAAGTCTACAAAGGTGTACATACCCTACCCCCCTCTAGTAGATAACATGTGGAATGTTGACTATTTCAATTACATTGCTATTTATTTTTTAATATAATTTCCTATTTCTCATTTTGATCTTTTTGGCAAGTTAAGGATTTGATCAGAGAAAACGATTGAGGTTGCAATCCTTTTAACAAGTAGATATTGAAGAAAACCTAGAGAATAGAAATTGATGGAGCATATACACAAATGTGATAAAGGTGAAATGTGGGATTATTGCATTAAGGATGGTTGTTTTGGCCATGGTGATGCTTCAAACAACTTGTCGGTATGTGCACTTTCCATATGCAGAGAGAGAATTTACATTTTTTGTTGCTAACTTGTTCCGTTGTTGTGCACTATAATACAACATTTGGGACAAACATATATTACAAGTATATATTATAATAACTAAAGAATAAGATGGATAGGAGGTCGTGCTTTGCGCCTAGGGTTTTTCTAGCCGCATCCCTAGTCTGTTCTGCGCTTGTGTGGTCTTCACAGTTGGGCGTTGGTCTCCCCCCTCTTCATATTTCGATCTTGGTTTCCTTGATCTTGCTCGCGTGCGCTGGTGGTGCTACATTTTCAGGGTTTTCTAGCATCGATTGGTTGCAGATTTGGTTGTTGGAGGAAATGGGTTTGTTGTTCGATGCAACGGGATCTCCAAGCTCTAGTTCTTCTCCACCATTTTTGCTTGGCCTCCAATCTCGTCTCTGGGAGTCTTGTTCTTGGGCCCTTCTCTCTGGGGCTTGTTCCAGCTCCTTTTCTTCGACTGTTGCTTTCCTTTCTATTCTACGGAGTTTGTGTGTGGGGTTTCTCTTGCCTTAGGTAGTGGTGGATATTTGTGTGCGCGGTTGTGGGCGTCGATTCGTCGTTCTCTCCACTTCTCGTGGGGCTATTTTTTTCCCCTTTATTCGCCAGATCTAGTCTGCATGGCTCTGGGCCACTCCTTTGTGGTCCTAGTTTTGGGCGTGCGGTGTTTGTGGGAAGAGGCACCCTGATTTTTTTGTGTTTTTTGTGTCTTTTATCTTCCTCATTTCAGAAGAGGTTTATGGCCAGAGCTTTGAGGTCCCTGCTCAGGGCGTGCGGTGTTAGCTAACACTTTGAGGTCCTTATTGGGGGCATGCAGTTGTCTAGTTTTTTCCTAGTTAATATTATTGTACTGTTCTCAATGGCTTATTAGCTTGTTTATGGGCCCTCTTAGGCTTCTATTTTCTGCTCACTTTACCCATGATTAGGGCGTGCTTCGGGCACATTCAAAATGTAATTTAGTTCTCTTCGGATGAATAGAATTACGTTTTTTTTTTCTTTTGAAAAAAAAAAAAAACTAAAGGATAAGATATCTTATTAAGGTCCAATTAAACCAACTTGTCTTGTAGGACATGTGTCTATCCCCTTTGATGATAGAGGGAAAGCAACTGCCAAAATTCAAACACCTTGCCTCACACACACAAGGGATATACACCCACCAAAGTTTGAAACTAGGTTATGTGCATGGTGGCACTCCATTCCAACCACCAAGCCACAATGGTGTTGGTTTCGTGGAAAAAATTGTGGAAAAAATTCCCGCTGTTTTTTCATAATATCATTTCGTCTCGGACATGACTATCAGCCAGCTTGCACAGAGCAATGATATTTACCCAATCAAAACCATTGGCGCAATTGTCACATTGGCGAGAAAACTTAGCTCGCAACACATTCTCCATATAAAGGATGGAAAGTCGGACAATGACAAGGCAATGGTACCGCTTTCCATATCTAGTTTTGTCCTTTACTTTCGCATGTGCATGTATCTTGGGTAAGTTACACAAATATTGCATTGTTCCATGTTGTAGCTGCAATTGTTCGATACCTATTCAAATTTGTTTTCGTCAATGGAACAACAATTGCATAAAGGGCAATTTCCACTTATGCTCTTCAAAAATATAACAAAGAAAAGGGATGTTAGAGAAAGGATCTTTCGCACAACCCAGGAAACGTTTGTAACAGATTTGTGAGCATAAGTAGTAGAGGATATGAAGAAACTAGCTAGATCTACAACTGTTGTATGTATACATCCACAAAATCATCCTCACTTTGCTTATACAAATAGCCTTCACCAAATTTCTACAACTTGTTCTATTTTTTTTTTTTTAAGGGGTCGGAGGGGGAGGGGGGCTGCAGTTGTTTATTATATTATTCAACGTATTAATTAATATGCTCGCGTTCCCAGGTTGAAGGTGTTTTGGTTTCAACGAATGCATACTCGACCCCCTTTGAACTTGTATGTGCGAAATGCAACTCTCCTGCTTCTGCCTCCGCTTTGATAAGTGATGATACAATTGATTGTCTGCGATGCGATGAAAAATGTCCATATATATATGGAAATTGCCTCAATGTAGTCATCTGAACTGTGGGCAACACAACCATGCATTGTACAGTTAGGCAACCTTTGTTACAAAATGTTCTTCCTAGGTTGGCAGAATTGTCGTATAAAACATATCAACATAAAAAGGCAAGCAATGTCTACATGCTGCGCAAATTTCAGATACACAACAAATTTACCTTAAATGAGGACAATGCAATTTTTCATATCAACTGAAGAAGGAAAAAAAAAATACATATCAAACTTTGGCAGGAAACGAAAATATCTCATGTGTCTCTGTAATATTTCTTCAACATCCAGATGAATGTTCGTCAGACTCGAGTACTTGAGATTGCATGTGCATAAGATTGTTCAGTTGAAGAATGGGAAGCATGGAAACAAACCCCATATATCCCATGGCCCCGATTATTTTCTACTGGGAACATAAACCAGATGTAAGAGAAAACGAATGCCACGACGTCTTTTCTTTGTATATCAAATTGTTTGATGCAAAGACAAATTGTATATAATTTGTATGGCGCTGTGACGCAAATGTAGTATGTGGCTTATTTTAGCAATTTTCCTTGATCAATGAACTTGGTAAAATTAATCTCCTGGAATAATTTGAAATCAATGAATATATACTATGTGAAGTCCAATTGTGCTATCATATGAACAAGATGCCCTTAAAATTCAAATTGGTCGTTGTTATGCTTGTGGTGATAGAATTTTAAAAAACTTTGTTTTGTTTCCTTCATTTTTTTTAAATAAGCGATTTAACATCCTTTGATAATTTTATGTAATTAAATTGTACAATATCAACATTTAATATTAATATCTGACATTTCAATTTGTATATCGGAGAACTCTGAGTGCTACTTGGAGGACACAGAACAATAGAAGTGCAATGTTGAGCCATCCAACCTGCAGGTCTGCTTGTCAATTTGTATATCGAGGAATTCTGGGTGCTATTTGTAGGGTACATAACAATAGAGGCCCAATTTTGAGCCCACCAACCCGAGAACCTGCAATGCAAAAAGTGGCTAAGTATGGATTGAGGGATCCGTACATGCTCTATAAAATCTCATGTCCATACTTTATAGAAGTACATATTAGTATGTATTACTCATTTTTCATAAAATTTCTAGGTACAGAAGTTGGCGCATTCATGCCTTCAGATCTCACTTTCTTTTATATCACCAGCCCGACCGACCGCTTCCCCGTTTCATATTGTACAAACATTTTGGCTCGTGGTTTTCCGAATAGGCGAGTTACGAGATATGCGGGTTCAATATTGATAATTTATGTAATTAAATTTATGTAATTGAATTGTACAATATCAATATTTAATATTAATAATTTAGTATTTGAAAATTATGTTTTTTGATAAGGTTAGATAGTTGATAGGGATGACCATCTATAAACAATGACAATCTTGAGCCCACCAGTCCTGAAGTCCATCTGTCAATTTGTATATCGTTGAAGTCTGACCACTGCTTGGAAGACACAGAACAATAGAAATGCAATGTTGAGCCAGCCAACCCACAAATATGCTTGTCAATTTGTATATCGCGGAACTCTAGGTGTTGTTTGTAGGGAGCAAAACAATAGAGTCACAATTTTGAGCCCGCCAGCTCGAGAACCCGCGATCCAAAAAGTGGCGAAGTATGGAATGAGGGATCCGTACATGCTCTATAAAATCTGATGTCCATAGTTTATAAAAGTACATATTTAGTATGTATTACTTGTTTCCTTTGAGTGTTATTTGGAAGACATAGAACAATAGAAGTGCAATGTTGATCCAGCTAGTCTGCAAGTCCGCCTATCAATTTGTATAGCGCGTAACTCTAGGTGCTATTTGTAGCATACAGAGCAATAGAGGCCCAATTTTGAGCCCGCCAGACCGAGAACCCGTGATCCAAAAAGTGGCTAAGTATGGAATGCGGGATCCGTACATGCTCTATACAAATCTCATGTCCATATTTATAAGAGTACATACTTAGTATGTATTTTTTGTTCTTCGGAAAATTTCTAGGTGCAGAAGTTGGCAGATTCACATCTTTAGATTTCACTTACTTTTATATCACCAGCCCAACAGACCGCTTCCCCGTTTCATATTGTAATAAACAAATATAAACTGGCCGAAGTCCAATTGTTCTATCATATCAACACGAGGCCCTTAAAATTCAAATAGCCGGTCTGCTTGTCAATTTGTATATCGCGGAACTCTGGGTGATATTTGTAGGGCACAGAACAACATAGGCCCAATTTTGAGCCCGCCAGCCCAAGAAATCGCGATCCAAAAAGTGGCTAAGTATGGAATGAGGGATCCGTACATGCTCTATAACATCTCATGCCCATACTTTATAAAAGTACATATTTAGTATGTATTACGCGTTTCTCGGAAAATTTCTAGGTGTGGAACTTGGCGAATACACATGTTCAGATTTCCACCCACTTGTATATCACCAGCCCGAACGACCTCTTCCCCGTTTCATATTATACAAAATTTTTGGAACACAAGTTTCCGAATACGTGGGTTTTTCTTTTAAATAAGATATTTAACATCCTTTAATAATTTTATGTAATTAAATTGTACAATATCAATATTTAATATTAATACTTTAGTGTTGAAAATAATGTTTTTAGGCAATGTTAGATAGTTGATAGGGATCACCATCCGTAAACAATCGCAATCTTGAGCCCGCCAACATTGGAGTTTGTTTGTCAATTTTTATATCGCGGAACTCCGAGTGTTGTTTGTAGGACATAGAATAATAGAAGTGAAATGTTGAGCCAACCAGCCCGCAAGTCCGCCTATCAATTTGTATATCGCGGAACTCTTGGGTGCTATTTGTAGCACACAGAACAATAGAGGTCCAATTTTGAGCCCTCCAGCCCGAGAACCAGCGATCCAAAAAGTGGCCAAGTATGGAATGAGGGATTAGTACATGCTCTATAAAATCTCATGTCCATACTTTATAAAAGTACATATTAAGTATATATTACTCATTGTTTTCTGAAATTTTTTTGGTGCAAAAGTTGGGGGATTCACGTCTTCAGATTCCAGATACCTTTATATCACCAGCCCGACCGACTGCTTCCCCATTTCATATTGTACAATTTTTTTGTGTAATTAAATTGTACAATATCAATATTTAATATTAATAATTTAGTATTGAAAATAATGTTTTTAGATAATGTTAGATAGTTGATAGGGATTACCATTCATAAACAATCACAACCTTGAAGCCGACAGCTCTGGAGTCCATCTGTCAATTTGTATATCGCGGAACTCCGAGTGCTGTTTGGAGGACACAAAACAATAGGAGTGCAATGTTGAGCCAACCAATCCACAGGTTCGCTTGTCAATTTGTATATCGCGGAATTTTGGGTGCTATTTGTAGGACATGGAACAATAGAGGCCCAATTTTGAGCCCTCCAGCCCGAGAACCCGTGATCCAAAACATGACTAAGTATGGAATGCAGGATCCATACATGCTCTATAAAATCTGATGTCCATACTTTATAGAAGAACATATTTAGTACGTATTACTCGTTTTTCAGAAAAGTTCTAGGTGTGGAAGTTGGCGGATTCACGTCTTCAGATTTCACTTACTTTTATATCACTATCCCAACCAACCGCTTCCCCGTTTCATATTGTACAAACTTTTTTGTCTAATTAAATTGTACAATATCAATATTTAATATTAATAATTTAGTATTGAAAATAATGTTTTTAGATAATGTTAGATAGTTTATAGGGATTACCATCCGCAAACAACCACAATCTTGAGGTCGCTAGCCCTCGAGTCTGTTTGTCAATTTGTATATCGCGGAACTTCGAGTGTTGTTTGTATAACACGAAACACTAAGAGTGTAATGTTGACCCAGCCAGCTCGTAGGTTCGCTTGTCAATTTGTATATCGCAGAATTCTGGATGCTATTTGTAGGCCACAGAACAATAGAGGCCCAATTTTGAGCCTGCCAACTCGAGAACCCGCGATCCAAAAAGTGGCTAAGTATGGAATGCAGGATCCATACATGCTCTATAAAATCTCATGTTCATACTTTATAGTACATATTTAGTATGTATTACTCATTTTTTGGAAAATTTCTAGGTGCGGAAGTTGGCGGATTCACGTCTTCAGATTTCACTTACTTTTATATCACTAGCCCGACCGAACGCTTCTCTGTTTCATATTGTACAAAATTTTTGGCTCGCAGTTTTTCAAATAGGTGAGTTACCGAATAGGTGGGTTCAATATTGCCTTTCCATTGTTCCACCGCCTGCAAACAACAACCTGGCTTCCACGATCTACAAATTAGCAAACAAATTGAAATAAAAGAATATATACTATGCAAAGTCTAATGGAACAATCATATGAACAAGAGGACATTAAAATTCAAATGTGTCATTGTGATACTTGCGATGAAGCTAGCAGTACAAAGAATTTACTTAAACATCCAAAAAATGATTTTCTTGTAACTTTTCGATGCTTCTCTTATACAAACAGATCCTGGAAACTATAAACATCGCTCACTGTATCTATTCCTTGATTGAATAACCTGTTAACATGTTTATTGCACTCCATAGTTACTGTTATGACCAATTCTCGCTTCCGAAATTTACCATCCGCTTTCTCTTTTCCCTCTACTTTCCCTTTCTTTACTTACTCATTTTTTGGAAAATGTCTAGGTGCGGGATTTGGCAGATTCACGTCTTTAGATTTCCATTGTTACTTTTATATCAACAGCCCGACCGACCGCTTCCCTATTTCGTATTGAACAAACTTTTTGAATCGCGGGTTCCTACATAGGCAGGTTCAACATTGCATTTCCATTGTTCCGCCGCCTGCAAATAACACCCAGACTTTCACGACTTACAAATTAGCAAACAAATTCCCCTTCATCTTGTATTCTTTCTCTTTCTATTTACTTGGTCCTTTTTTCGAATGTCTCATGCTTTTATATACAGAACTCGAAGTTCAACAATATACAAATTTCCCTCTCGACATTGCGCTTCCGTTGTTCCCTTACGCACAAAAAACACCCGAAATTCCGTGACATACAAATTGACAGCCGATATCTGTCATTGAGATGCAATATCATCATTGGCCCCTCACATCTGCTGGGTATATCTTCTGCCCTTATTTTTTTGTAACTCACCCGACCGCTTTCCATACTTGGGCATTTCTTGGAATCTGTTTCACGGGTTGGTGGGTGGATGAAATATACAATGCTTGGTCACAATTTGCCATCACTTCTACCTTCGTACTTTTTTCCATATATCCAATAATTAAGCTTTAATGATAGTAGTTCATCCTGCAGGAACCGTTAAGATTGTCATTAATGTCTGGAAGGCCGGAGAAGATTTGTAATTACTATGAATTAAACCAAGATTTACGGAGAAGAGTGTTATCCTTTCCAAGTATTTATTTAAAACATAATGCAATCTGTTTCGTGCAACAACGGGTTGGCGCCTTTAAGAAATATCTAATTCTTAATCTCTCTTCGTCGTCGTCGCCACCTTCGTACTTTTTTCTAAATATGAAATTAGTGAGCTTTAATGGTAACAACTCATTCCGCACAAACCCTGGAGATTGTCATTGATCAACGAAAGGCTCGAGGAGATATTCCATTGATACGCATTAAACCATAATTTGCGGAGGGTTATATTATCCCTCCCCAATTTTCATTTCAAACATCATCTGGAGAAAACATAAATTCTTGTTAACTTGTGGCAGTAGTTCTGTCCAGATACAGTAAACACATTCGAGCATAATGGCCAGAGGTTCCAGTATTCTAGGGCATATTCTTACTACTCATCTCCCTCCGCCCGGGAGAAAAAAAGGAGATGGTCCCTTGGTACACCGAGAGATATATTTCAAGCCAAATAATTCCAAGGAAACCCTGACTATTCAGAGAACCTTCCCAATTGCATTGATTCCTGGCACAGAGGTTGATGTCATGGATTCCAAGCCAGAAGAAGATGATCTGATGGGCGATGATACGCCAATGGATGATGGTAATGCAGAAACTGTTCCCACTACTGTGCCCAAATTGAAATCAACCATAATGGGCGGAACTTCCCAACTCAGTGATGGCGGTCCTAACAACACAAAAAGGAGTTTTAGAAAAGAAACTGACGCTGAATGCAACAACCGCTTTGCAACTCGAAAGTAGGAATTCCACAGGTCCAAATTAGTCTGGTATGGTTGGAAGACTTTCACTGTAAATAAATGATATGTTGATGCTCCCAGAGATATATTTCAAGCCAAAACAATATTCACTTGCAGGACTACTGTCCTATTCTCTGGATATACAATTAACATCTTTAGGAATGAGGATCAAAACTCTCACTGGTGCAAGGCATATTTCTACTAGTCATCTCCTTCCACCCAGAATGGACTAATTTGGGCCTCTGGAATTGCATGTGCAACCTGTGTCCCTGAAATATTTTCGACTGTGCAGAGGCGATTTCTATTTGTGTCCTAACTTTCAGTTAAGGGCTATTGCGCCCTACAACATTTTTCGTCTTCTTCCTCGTGGGAAGCTTTTGAAAACTATCAATTTTACCACAGGATGATTCATCGAGGAGAAAACTGCAAGGATCCTACATATTGCGGATCCCGTGCTTGTGTTTGTGGCAGATACGTTCAATGTTTTGGCCCAAATAACTGGGTCCAATTTCTAAGGATAGATGTACAATACTCAGTGTTTTTATTTTTTATTTTTAAATGGATTTGCTAATAATTTTTTTTGCCTTGGAGTCTTCGTTGCTGCTTCTTTTATAGATTTAACACATGTTCTCATTGGCATGGTTCAGTGGTCTCATAGTTCTTCGATATTGTATTTACTTAGGTAATTTGTTCTAAGATGGAACATCTAACAATTATATGATAATGTACTGTCTCAATCCACCAGGATTTTATGCAAACAAAAAAATGGATTACACACAGTTTCAAACCAACGTTCAATTCGATTCGCTATGCAGATAGAACATAGTAATACCAAAGTACAATATTGGATCAAAATCTTCATTCTTGTTTCTAGACATGCAATTAATAATTTTTAATGCTAACAACCAGGGATGATTTTAGGGGCTAAATTTCGTTCACGGGCTAATTTTCCAAAGTTTTTCCCCAAAAAAGATTTTCTATTCTAAAAATTATTCGCCCAAATTCTATAGGATAAAATTCTTTTACCTTAAAAATCGCCACAATTTTATACAAATTATATAAAATCCTTAGAAATTTGAATATTTTTACAAAAAATATCACCAAACATTTTATAGTTGGCATATGAAGGATTAGTAAGATTCGCCAAGGCTTCCACATTTTAAAATAAGTTTCCATCCTTAAAATCATCCCTTCTAACAACCCATAATGCAAGAAGTTTAATACTTAAGTTAATATGTTACAGTCATGGAAGAATGTATCAAGAACACACTTACATCCACACGTTCTAATAAAATCTAATCTTCAACAAAGCCTTTGCTGACAATTAGTAGAAAATGAAGTTTAATACTTAATTTAATATGTTATAGTCATGGAAGAATGTATCAACACCCACATGTTGCAATAAAATCTAATCTTCAACAAAGCATTTGCTGACAATTAGTAGAAAATGATGGTTTTGCAACAATGGGGCTTGTTTGAAACCAATTCCCGATTACGAAAACTGCCCTTCGCCTTTCTATTTTCCCACTCTTTTATCCCCTGTAGTTTCTCTTCCTGGTTACTTAATTGTTTTTTTTCGACATGAAATTATTAAGTTTTAATGCTAACAACCCATAATGCCATAAGTTTAATACTTAAGTTAATATGTTACAGTCATGGAAGAATGTATCAAGCACACACTTACACTCACACGTTCCAATAAAATTTAATCTTCAACAAAGCATTTGCTGACAGATAGTAGAAAAATGAAGTTTAATACTTAATTTAATATGTTACAATCATGGAAGAATGTATCAACACCCACATGTTGCAATAAAATCTAATCTTCAACAAAGCATTCGCTGACAATTAGTAGAATGATGGTTTTGCAACAATGGGGCTTGTTTGAAGCCAATTAATGCTTACAAAAACTACC
>ML817153.1:3251-17201 GCA_009831015.1 Picea engelmannii | reverse complement strand
TTTTTTATAGGAATTATGATTTTTAAATAATGAAAAGAACATATAAAGTATCACATGATAACAAAAATAATTCTAATACAAGGTATATAGAAAACAAGGCTTCGTGGCAGCATAGTTCATGCCAATGACGTTAGAAAGCAAATTGTGAAAAATGGGGTCGAATTATAAATGACAGAAGTGTTAGGTGCAAAATGTATATCAAAAAAATGTTGTGTGCAACATGTATATCATGGAACATGGGGCATAAGTAAATGACGCTTGGCATGTAGAGTACCATTTATTTTTTGAAAGTATACAACAAACTACAAATTTGTTCACAGTGGAAGAAAAAAATTGGAAATTTAAATGCATTTGCCATATAGACTGGTGAAAGATAAAAATGTATGAAGACATAAATTTAAAAGGAGATAAGAAAACAATTTTATTTGAAATATGTAAAAAAATAAAAGTTTGTCACATACTAAGTGAGATTTGGAAATATATATCACGGAAATGTTGTGTGCAACATGTATATTAGGGAACATGGGGTATAAGTAAATGATGCTTGGCATGTAGAACACCATTTATTTTGAAATATATAAAAAATTCAAAGTTTGTTACATATAAAATTTAAATGCATTTGTCATACAAACTGGTGAAAGATAAAAATGTATGAAGACATAAATTTAAAAGGAGATAAGAAAACAATTTTATTTGAAATATGTCAAAAAATAAAAGTTTGTTACATACTACTAGAAATTTTGAAATATACAAAAAAATTAAAGTATGTTACATATAAATTCAAATTTCAATGCATTTGTCATGTAGAATGAGATTGGGGCTCCTGTGGACCATTAGAGGAATATGTACAAGAAACATGACTGTAGAAAGAAGATAGACTGAAATACTTGCAAAAAAAATAAATTGAAAGGTATAAGTGTTTGGCTACACATCTCTATTTAAAAAAGTGGAATAATTGGGTTGATAAACAAAGCAAGATGCAATTAGTAGACTTATAGTGAGGGTACATATGAGCCCTTTGGCTATTTTCTTCTAGCTACTGTTTCGTTGATGTTGCCGACGACTGCGGTTTCAATGATGTCGTCGACGACTGATGTAATCCTGACAACTGTCTGTTTCCTTTCGTCGGCGTCCTGCTTCAATTCCCTTTCGAGTCATTCTTCAATGTAGGTTCTCATTGGGGCGACGTTGATCTCATTCCAGATTTTTATGTTGAAAACATTGTTTTCTAATTCCTGGAAGTCGATAGAAAGATTACACAGAGCCTGATGAATTTCCTCATTCTGTACTGAATATTTGACTAGCCAGTCGTCGACGTGAGCTTGATCAAACTGGAGGATGCTGTAAAATTTTTCCAGAGACAAGGCCTTAAACATATCAACTTGTTTATCAAACTCTTGCCTAGTTAAGGGAAAGGAGTTTGCGATTAAGTCGGGGTCTTGGAAGTCGTTGGTTTTTCTGGATAAGTTTATTCTTGACAGCCTTGTGAATAATTTATCTTTCTTCGATATGGCTTGTTCACATGACTGAAAAATGAGATGCAAGTTCTTTACTTTTTCTTTCCAACATGCATTCAATTGATCGATCTGGTTTTTGGATGGAAGATCTTGTTATTTTCTTTTTGTTTCTGTCATATTGTTAACAATGGTGCCAAAAGGAAGGATCATTTTTAAAAGGAATTTTTCTTCATTTTTTAACTTCGCCTGCAAATGTTCGAGCAAACTATGTGCTCTGGTTCCAAGGGAAGTGATGGTTTGTGCTGTTTTCCACGCCTTGGTAACCAGTTCAATTATTTTCTTGATATTATTCTCCACATATCCTCTACAAGATGCAAGCAGGGTGGAGGATGATTTTACATTGGCTACAGGGGTGGAAGGCATGGCTATTGCCAAAGGATTGACAAGCAATGGCACAGGAATCAAAGCCTCTTCCAATTCCTTGACCTGGTCCTTTAGTCTGGCATTCTCAGCCTCGATGCCTCCAATAGAATCATGAAGTGATTCTCCACTCGCGTTGTGAAGTTTACAGATTTGGGACAACCGTATGTTGGCAAGGTCAAGCTTTGAACGAGATTTTCCTTTCTTATTTTTACATCTTTTTTCTCAATTATGAATTTTTTGGATTGGCTATAAAAAACAATGCTCTGGAACACGAAGGATTCATCTTAGTCAAAATATTCGGTAACGGATATGTCCATTGGACGACTATGCTGGATGGCGTCTTCGGGTTGATCAAGGTAGCAGAGCATGCTATCCAGATCAGTGTTAAGTTCCATGTTCTCACTCTGAATTTCTGGCTCTTCTGCGTACCCCACATTTTTTTTTCTCTTCTTCTCTACTGGAATCTTGTGAGAACTATCAATTTTAGAGTGAAGAGGGTCGTTATATCCTCCTCCGTTTGAAGAGCTCTGAGTTTCTTTGTTGCTGTGGTGGGCCGTTGGAGCGATGTTCCAAGATTTCGTACTTTTTGGAGTGCTATTTGCGGATTGAACACTCTTGTCATCAGGGCCTTTCCCCTATTGCGTGTACAATTTAGTGCAGCTTTGCACTGTGTCTAGGTCATTGGCATCAGAGGCAGGACCGTTGTCACCACTGTCTCTGTTTTTGGGCAGGTGTTTTTTGAAAAAACAATCACCGAGGCCAAGTGTTTGTAAATGTTGTCGAAAAATATTATAGGGGTTGAACCCTCTTATGATTTCATCATATTCCATGTTGGAGATGCTAGAATGCACTGTGAATCCATCAATTTTGTTGACGTTTTTCAACACGAACTCCCCTACTTTCCAAGGCAGAGGAATGAACTGTTTTTTCTTCTTCTTTTGCAACATATGCAACCAATAATTGTATTGTCGTGCTACTTCTATAACAAACATTATGTCCGTAATGTGACATGGAAGGAAAGCAGGTTTTTCCGTGGAGCCAAAAATTATTATGACAGTGTAATTATCCAAATGTTTGAGTGTCCCCTTCCTGTCCAAAAAACTAGTTGTATGTTCAGATATGCGGGGAGAATCTTCTCCTAACAACAAAACTTTGAAAACAGACACGAAGCCATTAAAAAACTCATAAAAATAGTGGGAAGCCTTGTGCTTCGACAAGGACTGGTACCAGAATGTTACTGGGTCGAATTCCCATTTGACATTCTTCGATAGAGATAATTGTGGAAACTGACAGGAATGCACTATCACAAAAACTAAGTAGGATGACATATAAAATTTCTTTTCCCTTTTGAAGCTTGACAATTGGGAACATATTTCATGGGAAATTAACTTGCCCCAATAAAAATGACTTGTTAGTTGACTGTGAAATACAAAATATAAAGAGCCATCCGAGAAACAATTGTTGTGGACTCTTGTCCCATTATTCTTGTAAACAACTAGGCAATTTTGCGAAATGGATTTCTAAATGAACTAACCTGCAAGCTTGTAATATCTTCAGGAAATAGAAGCGGGTTTTCCAATAAATGGGGCAAGAGGTCCAACCTGTTATTATGCTTTGCTAGGAACTGTTTGCAATATTCTCCTCTGAACGTCAATGTTGGCTCTGAAAATCTTAGCATCTGGCGGAAGACTCGAGGTGAAAAAGAAACAAAAGACTGGTCCTGCAGTGGAATAATTCTTTTGTCTGAAATAAATTGATCAGCACACCAAGACACCAGGTCCTTACAGTAAAAAACCTCAGGGACACAGCCTACAGGAGCAATCCTAGAGGTCCAAATTACTTGGTTCTTTGTAACAAAGGTTGAGTAATAAGAATATGCTCTGGAACACTGGAAGTTCTGGTCCTCGCGCCGGAAGATGTTCACTGTATCTCCATAAACTTTCTGTCGAGATGATGCCATAGGTTTATGAGAATGTTGGTTTTCTCAAGATGATGGTTGAAATGAACAGTTAGAGCCGATAATGTAACTCTCTGCTAAATCTTGGTTAAATGCTTATGAATGGGAAAGCTCCTCGAGCCTTTCACTGATTAATGACAATTTTCATGGGTGGTGCATGATGATTTTTTAGCAATAAAGATTACTTATTGCATATTTAGAAATGCGAAGGTGGCGGGTACGACGAAGATAAATTAAGAATTGGAGGTTTCGTGAACGTGCCAAGGCGACGACGTGCGAATGACATTTCATGATTTTGAATTCAATACTCGAAAGGGATAATATAACCCCCGACAAATCTTGTTTTAATGCACATTAATAAGAGATCTCCTCGAGCCTTTTTCCCATCAATGTCAATCTATACGGTTCCTGCATGATGAGCTGTTAGAAGTAAATGTCAGTAATTGCAGATTTAGAAACAATATATATATATATATATATATATTTTTTTTTCTTTTATTATAGACAAGTGCGAAGGTGATAGAGACAGGGGAGAGAAATAAAATAATGGCAAGGTATGAAAAGTGGTCGGACGGTATTGAAAAAAGGGTTACAGGGTTATTGAGGAGAGGCGAGTGTTCCAAGGTCAAATTTTATGTATCAGAATTTTTCACTGCAAAACGTGTAAAACAAAAGAGATCATGATGGGGCAGTTTAGCGGTCAATTTGTATATTTGCGGAATTCTGGGAAAGTGGCTATGTATGGAATAGGGAAATGGTCCGGCGGACTCATTCTCGGAAGCGAGGATTGAATTTTTCGTGAACGGACCAACCCGACGACGTGAAAATGACATTCCATGATGTTTGAAATTAGCGCTTTCTACCAGGAATACAATTCACTAGTTTACTTGGTTCTTGGTTGTATGCTTCATTTGTCAATTTGTATATCGCGGAGCTCTGAGGCATTTTTTTAGCCAGCCAGTCCGCAATTCCGACTGTCAATTTGTATAGTGCGGAACTGTGGGTGTTGTTTGTAGGACACAAAACTATAGAGGAAATGATTTTCCCTTTAATATAGCTTCTGTGGCACAAATGTGGTATGGCTCGTTTTAGCACTTTTCAATCCGTAAACAAAGGAAATCTTGAGCCCGCTAGCCCTGGAGCCCGTGTGTCAATTTGTATATTGCGAAGCTCCGAATGTTGTTTGGAGGTCACATAAAAATGGAGTGCAATGTTGAGCCAGCCAGCGCACAAGTCCGCCTGTCAATTTGTATATCGTGGAAGTCTGGGTGCTACTTGTAGGACACAAAACAATAGAGGGCCAATTTAAAGAAAGGGGAAGCGCTCGTTGGAAACATGTGAATCCGCCAAGCTGCACAACAAGGAATTTTCAGAAAAAAGCGATTAAGTAACCAAGAAGAGAAACTACAGGGAATAAAAGAGTGGGAAAATAGAAAGGGGGAGGGCAGTTTTCGTAAGCACGAATTGGTTTCAAAGAAGAACCATTGTTGCAAAACCATCATTTTGTACTAATTGTCAACAAATGCATTGTTGAAGATAGATTTTATTGCAACTTGTGAGTGTAATTATGTTCTTGATACATTCTTCCATGTCTGTAACATATTAACTTAACTATTAAACTTCATTTTCTACTAATTGCCAGCAAATGCTTTGTTGAACATTATATTTTATTGGAATGTGTGGGTGTAACTGTGTTCTTGATACATTCTTCCATGACTGTAACATATTAACTTAAGTATTAAACTTCTTGCATTATGGGTTGTTGCCATTAAAACTTAATAACTGCGTGTCTAGAAACAAGAATGACGATTTTGTTGCAAGATTGTACATTGGTATTGCTATGTTTTATCTGCATTACGAATATAATTGAACATTGGTTTGAAACTGTATGTAATCCATTTTTTGGTTGCATAAAAGGCTGGTGAATTGACATAGAACATTGTCATATAATTGTTAGATGTTCCATCTTATAAAAAATGACCTACGTAAAAAAAATATCAAAGAAATACAAGAGCACCAAACCATGCCAATGAGAACAGGTGTTAAATCTAGAAAAGAAGCAGCAATGAAGAACCCAATGCAATTTGTTTTAATAGCAAATCCATTAAAAAAGAAAAGAAAAACATTGAGTATTGTACATCTATCCTTAGAAATTGGACCCAGTTATTTGGATCAAAACATTGAATGTATCCGCCAAAAACATAGGCACGGGATCCACAGTATGTAGGATCCTTGCAGTTTTCTCTAGGATGAATCATCCTGTGGTGAAAATGATAGTTTTCAGAAGCTTCCCATGAGGAAGAAGACGGAAACCATTGTAGGGCCCTTAACTAAAACCTAGGACACAACCAGAAACCGCCTCTGCATAGTCGAAAAAAATTAGGGACATAGGTTGCACGTGGAATTTCAGAGGCCCAAATTAGTCCATTATGGGTGGAAGGAGATGACTAGTAAAAAAATGCCTTACAATAGTGAGAGTTATGGACCTGATTCCCGAAGATGTTAATTGTATATCCAAAGAATAGGACAATGGTATCGCAAGTGAATAATTTTTTGGCTTGAAATATATCTCTGGGAGCATCAACATATCATTTCCTTACACTGAAACTCTTCCGCCCAGAAAAAACTAATTTGGAACTTTGGAATTCCTACTTTCGCATTGCAAAGCGGCTATTGCATTCAACGTCGGTTTATTTTCTGAAACTCCTTTTGGTGTTGTCAGTATTACCATCACGGAGCCAGGAAGTTTCGTCCATTATGGTTATTTCAATTTGGGCCCAGGAGTGGGAAGAGTCTCTGCATTTCCATCATCCATTGCCATATCATTGACCATCAGATCATCTTCTTCCGGCTCGGAATCCATGACATCAACCTCTGCGCCAGCCATCAATGCAAGTGTGCAGGTTCTATAAGTAGGCATGGTTGCCTTGGAATTCTTTGGATTGAAATATATCTCTCAGTGTACCAAGGGACCTTCTCCTTTTTTGCTCTTGGGCAGAGGGAGATGAGTAGTAAGAATATGCCCTAGAATAGTGGAACCTATGGCCATTATGCTCGAATGTGTTTACTGTATCTGGACAGAACTGCTGCCACAAATTAACGAGAATTTCCATTTGCTCGAGACGATGTTTGAAATTCAAATTGGGGAGGGATAATATAACCCTCCGCAAATTATGGTTTAATGTGTATCAATGGAATATCTCCTCGAGCGTTTCGCTGATCAATGCCAATCTACAGGGTTCATGTAGAATGAGTTGTTACCATTAGTACTCACTGATTTCATATTTAGAAAAAAGTGCGAAGGTGGCGGTGACGACGAAGAGAGATTACGAATTAGAAATTTCTTAAAGATGCCAACCTGCTAGCGCACAAAAACATATTGCATCATGTTTGAAATGAATACTTGGAAAGGATAACATACTTTTGCACAAATATTAGTTTAATTCGTAGTAATGACAAATCTTCTCTAGACTTCCGGACATTAATGACAATCTTAATGGTTCCTGCAGGATGAACTACTAGCATTAAAGCTTAATTATTTCATATATGGAAACAAGTACGAAGGCAACAATGATGGCGAATTGCGACGAAGCATTGTACATTTCATGCACCCGACAACCCGCGAAATCGATTCCAAGAAATACCCAAGTATGGAAAGCGGTCAGGCGGGTTACAAAATAAAAAGGGCAGAAGATATACTGAGGATACATGAAGGGTCGATTGTCATATTGCATCTCAGTGATAGATATCGACCGTCAATTTGTATGTCGCAGAATTTCGGCTACTGTTTATGCATAGGGGAACAACGGAAGCGCAATGGCGAGAGGGAAATTTGTATATTGATGAACTTCGAGTTCTGTATATAAAAGCATGAGACATTGGGAAAAGGACCAAGCAAACAAAAAGAGAAAGCATACGATATTAATGGGGGTTTGTGTGCTAATTTGCAAATCACGAAAGTCCGAGTGCTAGTTGCACGCAACAGAACAATGGAAACACAATGTTAAACCCGCTTATGCAAGAACCCACGATTCAAAAAGTTTGTTCAATAAGAAACAGGGAAGTGGTCGGTCAAGCTGGTGATATAAAAGTAACAATGGAAATCTGAAGACACGAATCCACCAAATCCTGCACCTAGACATTTTCCAAAAAATGAGTAAGTAAAGAAAGGGAAAGCAGAGAGAAAAGAGAAACTAGAAATTTTTCGAAAAATGAGTAATACAGACGCTATAAAGTATGAACATGAGATGTTATAGAGAATGTACGGATTCTGCATTCCATACTTAGCCACTTTTTGGATCGTGGGTTCTTGGACCGATGGCCTCTAAATTGGGCATCTATTGTTTAGTAGCCTACAAATAGCATCCATAATTCCGCGATATACAAATTGGCCAGCGGACCTGCGGGCTAGCTCGGTCAAAATTGCACTCCTTTTGTTTCATGTCATACAAACAACACTCGGAGTTCTGCGATATACAAATTGACAGACGAACTCGAGGGTTGGCGGACTCAAGGATGTGATTGTTTACTGATGGTAATCCCTATTAACTATTTAACATTATCTAAAAACATTGTTTTAAATACTAAATTATTAATATTAAATATTGATATTGTACAATTTAATTAGACAAGAAGGTTTGTACAATATGAAACGGGGAAGCAGTCGGTTGGTCAGGCTGGTGATATAAAAGTAACTGAAATTTGAATACGTGAATCCGCCAACTTCCTTACCAAGAAATTTTCCTCGGGCTGGCGGGCTCAAAATTGGGCCTCTATTGTTCTATGAGCTACAAATAGTACCCAAGAATTCTGTGATATACAAATTGATAGGTGGACTTGTAGGCTGGCTCACTCAACATTGCATTTCTATTGTTCCGTGTCATTCAAATAACACTCAGAGTTCCTCCATATACAAATTAACATATGGACTCCAGGGCTGGTGGGCTCAAGCTTGCGATTGTTTACAGATGGTGATCCCTATCAACTATCTAACACTACCTAAAAAACATTATTTTCAATACTAAAGTATTAATATTAAATATTGATATTGTACAATTTAATTACATAAAATTAGAAAAGGATGTGAAATATATTATTTCAAAGTAAAACTTGCGTATTCGGAAACTTGTGTTCCAAAATTTTTGTATAATATGAAACGGGCAAGAGGTCAGTCGGGTTGCTGATATAAAAATGGGTGGAAAGATGAACATGTGTATCCATCAAGTTCTGCACCTAGAAAATTTCCCAAGAAACACGTTTTACATACCAAATATGTACTTTTATAAAGTATGGGCATGAGATTTTATAGAGCATGTACGCAACCCTCATTCCATACTTAGCCACTTTTTGGATCGCGGGTTCTCGGGATGGTGGGCTCAAAATTGGGCCTCTGTTGTTCCGTGCCCTACAAGGGCCTCTGTTGTTTCGTGCCCTACAAATAGCAGCCAGAGTTCCGCGATATACAAATTGACAAGCGAACTTGTGGACTATTTGAATTTTGAGGGCCTCCTGTTGATGTAATAACACATTTGGACTTGGGCCAGTTTATATTCGTTTCTTACAATATCAAACAGAGAAGCAGTCGGTCAGGTTGGTCATATAAAAGTAATTGAAATCTAAAGTCATGAATCTGCCAACTCCCACAGGTATAAGTTTTCCGAAAAACGAGTAATACATACTAAGTATGTACTCTTATAAGGTATGGATATGTGGTTTTTATAGAGTTTGTACAGATCTCGCATTCCATACTTGGCCACTTTTTGGATCATGGGTTCTCGGTCTGGCGGGCTAAAAATCGGGCCTCTATTGCTTCATATCCTATAAATAGCACCCAGAGTCCCGCGATATACAAATTGACAGGTGAACTTGTAGACTGACTCTCTCAACATTGCACTTCTATTCTTCTGTGTCTTCCAAACAACATAAAGAGGAAACACGTAATATACTAAATATGTACTTCTAAAAACCATGGACATCAGATTTGATAGAGCATGTACGGATCCCTCATTCCATACTTAGCCACTATTTGGATCGCAGGTTCTCAGGCTTGTAGGTTCAAAATTGGGCCTCTATTATTCTGTGCGCTACAAATAGCACCCACATTTTTGTGATATACAAATTGACAAGTGGACTTGCAGGCTATTTGAATTTTAAGGGCCTCGTGTTGATGTGATAGAACAATTGGACTTGGGCCAATTTATATTCATTTATTACAATATCAAATAGGGAAGCGGTCGGTCAGGTTGGTGATATAAAAGTAAGTGAAATATGAAGTCATGAATTCGCCAACTTGCGCACCTAGATTTTTTTCGAAAAATGAGTAATACACACTAAGTATGTACTCTTATAAAGTATGGACATGAAATTTTTATAGATCATGTACGGATCTCGCATTCCATACTTGGCCACTTTTTGGATCACAGATTCTCGGGCTGGTGGGCTGAAAATTGGGCATCTGTGGTTCAGTGCCCTACAAATAGTACCCACAATTCCACGATATACAAATTGACAAGAGGACCTGTAGGTTGGCAGGCTCAACATTGCACTTCTATTGTTCCATGTCCTTCAAACAACACTCGAAGTTCTATGATATACAAATTGATAGACGGACTCCAGGGCTGGCGGGTTCAAGATTGCCATTGTTTACGGATGGTAATCCCTATCAACTATCTAACATGATGTAAAAACATTATTTTCAATACTAAATGATTAATATTAAATATTGATATTGCACAATTTAATTAGATAAGAAAGTTTGTACAATTTGGTCAGGCTAGTGATATAAACGTAAGTGGAAATCTGAACACGTTCATCCGCCAACTTCCACACCTAGAAATTTTTCGATAAACAAGCAATGCATAGTAAACATGTACTTTTATAAAGTTTGGACATGATATTTTATAGACCATGGACAAATCCTTCATTCCATACTTAGCCACTTTTTGGATCGTGGGTTCTCGGGCTGGTAGGCTCAAAATTGAGCCTCTATTGTTTTGTGTCCTACAAATTGCACCCAAAGTTCCGCGATATACAAATTGACAGGTGGACTTGCGGGCTCTCTAGCTCAACATTGCACTTCTATTGTCTCGTGTCCTCCAAACAACACTCGAACTTCCACGACATACAAATTGATAGAAGGACTCCAGGATTGGCGGGCTCAAGATTGTGATTGTTTACGGATGGTCATCCTATCTAACATTATCTAAAAACATTATTTTCAAATACTAAATTATTAATATTAAATATTGATATTGTACAATTGAATTACATAAAATTATTAAAGGATGTTAAATCGCTTATTTTAAAAAAAATGAAGGAAACAAAATAAAGTTTTTTAAAATTCTATCACCGCAAGCATAACAACGACCAATGAGCAATACATAGTAAACATGTACTTTTATAAATTATGGACATGATATTTTATAGAGCATGTATAGATCCTTCATTCCATATTTAGCCACTTTTTGGATTGCGGGTTCTCGGGTTGGCGGGCTCAAAATTGAGCCTCTATTGTTCTGTGTCCTACAAATAGCACCCTTGGTTCTGCGATATACAAATTGACAGGCGGACTTGCGGGCTCTTTGGCTCAACATTGCACTTCTATTGTCCCATGTCCTCCAAACAACACCCGAACTTCCGCGACATACAAATTGACAGAGGACTCTAAGACTGGTGGGCTCAAGATTGCGATTGTTTATGGATGGTCATCTTATCTAACATTATCTAAAAACATTATTTTCAAATACTAATTTATTAATATTAAATATTGATACTGTACAATTGAATTACATAAAATTATCAAAGGATGTTAAATCGCTTATTTTAAAAAAAATGAAGGAAACAAAATATATATTTTTAAAATTCTATGACCCCAAGCATAAGAACGACCAATTTGAATTTTAAGGGTCTCTTGTTGATATGATAGAACAATTTCACTTCGCACAGTATATAGTCATTGATTTCAAATTATTCAAGGAGATTAATTTTACCAAGTTCATTGATTAAGCAAAAAATGCTAAAACAATGACGAATTTGAATTTTAAGGGCCTCTTGTTGATATGATAGCACAATTGCACCACTTCACACAGTATATATTCGTTGATTTCAAATTATTCAAGAAGATTAATTTTACCAAGTTCATTGATTAAGGAAAAATGCTAAAACAAGCCACATACTACATTTGCATCACAACGCCATAGAAATTATCAGGCGGATTTGCGGGCTAGTTGGCTAAAAAATTCAATTCTATTGTTCGGTGTCCTCCAAACAACAGTCAGAGTTCCACGATATACAAATTGACAGATGAAGCACACAACCAAGAACCAACTAAACTTCAAATAGGTCGGAAGCAAGTTCCCACAAGGTTCCATATAGCAGGATGCATCGACCTTTGCATCAGACAATTTAATATACAAAGAAAATACATCGCCGCATTCGTTGTCTCTTGCATCTGGTATATGTTCCCAGTAGAAAATAATCGGGGCCATGGGATATATGGGGTTTGCTGCCATGCTTCCCATTTTTTGGACCGAACAATCCTATGCACATGCAATCCCAAGTAGCTGAGTCCGACGAACATTCATCTGGTTGTTGAAGAAATATTACAGAGACACATGAGGTATTTTCGTTTCCTGCCAAAGTTTGATATATATATATATATATATATATATATATATTTTTTTTTTTTTCCCTTCTTCAACCGATATGCAAAATTGCATTGTCCTCATTTAAGGTGAATTTGTTGTGTATCCGAAGGTCCCACAACATGTAGACACTGCTTGCCTTTTTCTTTAGATATGTTTCATACGACAATTTTGCCAACTTAAGAAGCACATTTTGTATTAGAGGTTGCCTAACCGTACAATGCACGGTTTTGTTTCCGACGGTTCAGATGGCAGCATTGACGCAATGTCCATATATATATGGACATTTTTCACCGCATCGCAGACAATCAATCATATCATCACTTATCAAAGCAGAGGCATAAGCAGGAGAATTGCATTTCGCACATACATGTTCAAAGGAGGTTGAGTACACATTGGCTGCAACTAAAACACCTTCAACCTTGGAACGTGAGCATAGGAATTAATACATTGAACAATATAATACACAACTACACCCCCCCTCCCCTTAAAAAAATAAAAATAAAATAAAACAGGTTGTAGAAATTTGTTGAAGGCTATTTGTATAAGCAAAGTGAGGATGATTTTGTGGATGTATACACACAACAGTTGTAGAGCTAGCTAGTTTCTTTAGATCCTGTACTATATCTGCTCGCAACTCTATTACAAATGTTGCCTGGGTTATCCAGAAGATCCTTTCTCTAACATCCCTTTTTTTGTTATATTTTTGAAGAGCATAAGTGGAATCTGCCCTTTATGCAATTGTTGCTCCATTGACGAAAAAAAATTTGAATACGTACCGAACAATTGTAGCTGCAACATGGAACAGTGCAATATTTGTGTAACTTACTCAAGATACATGCACATGCAAAAACAAAGGACAAAACTGAATATGAAAAGCGGTACCATTTCCTTGTCGTTGTCCAACTCTCCATCCTTTATATGGAGTATGTGTTGTAAGCCAAGTTTTCTCGCCAGTGTGACAGTTGCGCCAATCGTTCTGATTGGGTAAATATCAATGCTCTTTGCAATATGGTTGATAGTCGAGTCCGGGACGAAACAATATTTTGAACAAACAACATAATTTTTTTCCACAATACTTGTTTCGTTGAGAGAAATAATTCGATCACAATCACCACGGTCATATAATGTTTTGGGCAATATATTAAAATTTGTAATGGATATCCCATTACCCGTCGATATCTTTTCTGCATGTTTCTGGACAAGTTGTGGAGGAATAGTCAATGTCATTGTCATCATGGCATCCTTGTCTGTCATGTCATCACACATAATGGATCTAGTTTTGTTTGCCTTGTCCAAGTAGGTGCTATAGACAACAATTATGTCCCCGTGTTGGATCATGTTGTCATTGATGCCAATGGTTTGATTGATTGATGTCAAGTGATTGATTGATGTCAAAGGATTGATTGATTGATGATTGATGTAATATAATATGTATTGTCCTTGATGAGAATGCATAGATGAAGATGGA
>ML817151.1:115265-141226 GCA_009831015.1 Picea engelmannii | reverse complement strand
TATAGTTAGACTGTCTTGAAGATACAATCCAGAGATTAAGATATTCATCTTGATCCAAACCCACACCTATTATTGAGAAAATAGTTTCCAAAAAGATTAAGTTACCAGACATCTCTGACTTACAGCCTAGGAGAGTTTCTTGGAGTGATAACAAATTGGCATCGTTGCCGGGGAGAGGAGATTGAAGCTCAGCTTCCCCGAGAGACGACAAGATCCAACTTTGACGATAGACAAAGTTTGGACATTTGTTGGGTTGTAACCATCTATCTGGCAACTCCATTGGAACGAAGTGGCTCCGAAAAGAGCTCACACTAGGGCGAACCAAGAAGGACCAATGGCAGCACCAGTTCCAGACCCTGAGAAGATCATCAGAAGGGGAAAATATTTGCAAAGACAAACTTCTAGATCTGCAAGAGCATCAAATCTAGGTATTCCAACAGATACTTCTTCTTTCATATCTAAAGAACCTCTTGTTGAATCCGCTGCTGCTGAAACTTTTAATTCTCAGAAAATTGAAATTGTGTCGGAAAGCTTGAAGGTTGAGGAGCCTTCAGTTTCCTCTGATATTACAAACTATGTTTTTGAGCATGATATCACATCCAACTTTAAAGAAGTAATTATAGGATCCCCTCAGCGAAAAGAATCCTCCTCTTCTTTGAATTCCTCACCTACAAAACCTATAGAGGGTGCCTTCTATACGCATACTAGTCTGCCCGTTCTTGAAGATATCTTACAAGATATTTCCTCTAAAGGTGAAGAAGGCCTAGCCTCATTGTTCAGTCAGTTTTACAAAGCCTTTTATTTCCCGTCCAATTCAGAAAATTTTGCTCAGGGCGAAGTAAGACTTCCATTCTTTATAGACTCAACCATCCCATTTCAGCCTTCAACTTCTGAAGATTCTTCATCTGCATCAACCCCTAAGAGTGTCATGGCTGTCCCTTTGACCAAGATGGAACAAATCTTAGCAAATAGGTATGCCCCACTTGTGTTTCCCAACCCTTCTCCGCCATGCCAACTGGAGATTATCAGAAATATATGTCGAAGTTTACTGGATCTGGGGATTATACTGCCAAAGAACATATAGAAGCCTTTTATGCTTATGCTGAAAACATTAACATTTCAGAAGAAGATGTGTGGACCAGAGTTTTTGTGCAGAGTTTAGATGGCCAAGCCAGGAAATGGTTCAAAGAACTACCAGCAAATTCAGTGACAAGTATTGAGCAGTTAGATGAAGTGTTTTTAAAACATTGGGGAGAAAGAAGAGATCTCCTATATTACATTTTTGAGTTCGGGAACCTAAGAAGAGAAAATGGGGAGTCGGTTTCAGACTTCACCAAAAGATTTAATAAGATGTTCGGCAAGATTCCCGTGGAGATTAAGCCAAGTGATGCCTTAGCAAAGATCACATTTTCTTCCACTTTTGATCCAGAATTTTGTTTAATACTCAGATAAAGAAGATCAGCCACACTTGCTTTGATGCAAGATGCTGCTCTTGAAGTTGAATCAAATATTATGGCATCTTAGAAACTGAAAGGAAAATTTGAGAGGAAAACGTTTTCTGCCGAACCTCCTTCCTCTTCTAATACAAAAATGGAAAAGATGGCCAAGATGTTGGACAACTTGACATCTGAAATGTCAAAGTTGAAGATTCAAAGTTAGCAACAAGCCAAGACTAAAGAACCAAATGCTTTTGTTCCAAGGAATCCCAATGCATTCCCTTATAGAAGGAACAACCAACCGGTCCAGATCCTTTAGAGAGACAAGAATGTAGCTGATGATCAAAGAATTAGAACCCCCTTCCAAAATGCAATACTAGAAGAAGAACAGGAGATACCTCTTGACGAAGTCGAAGAAGTAGACGACATCAATTGTTTTGGTGACGAAAATGATTCCTCCTTTTTGACAGAAGTGGATTATGAAGAAGCCAAGATGGATGAGGAAATTCGTGAGGCAAATACTGAAGAATCTTTTTACCAGACCGATGATCAACCAGGTTATAATTTAAGATCTAAAAATGTTGCCCCCAAGCCATTGCTTCCTGCTCCTAGTAAGAAGAAATAAGTTGCTACTAAGCAGCCTGATGCCCTTGTAAAGAAGACCTCCATTCCTACAAAACAACAGAAGAAGCAATCACAACCCCATGCCAAGGAGCAAGTCATTCTCAAAGCCCCTTCTAACGAGGTAAAAACTTATGATAGATCAACATACTCTTTTAATTTCGAATTAGAAATTCAGAAAGTAAAAATACCTATGCCATTGACCGAACTTATGAAGAATGACATTTTAAAGTCTGCCATCCTGAAGTCCCTTGAACCAAAGACCTCCCCATCTGCTGATTTTGTAAACTTACAAGATGACAATCCAACAATAACTATAGGACCTATGGTAGAATATCGAGATGACTCTTGTCCACCTTTCTATATATCCCTAAATGTTCATGATAAGATCCTTCACAATTGCTTGCTTGATTCAGGAGCATCACACAATCTTATGCCCAAAGTAGTGATGGCCGAACTTGGGCTTGAGGTCACCAAACCGTATCATTATCTCTTCTCTTTTCACTCTAGGAAGGTCATATGCCTTGGCCTCTTAAAAGACTCTAGGAAGGTCAGATGGATCTTTCATATGCTACAGTCCCGGTGTTTGGAGGAGAGCTAAAGAGACTCTACGAAGAGAATCAACTTGCCTACATCATCAGTGATGCAAAAAATTCTGTAAATCATCCTATTTATGCTGTAGACACAGACTTTGGCTCATGTATTCTTCAAATAGATGATTCTCAGTCAGCTCCTTTACAGCTTGTAAATCCTACTGATAACCAAACTGATGAAAAATGTGTTCCAGTGTGGACCATGTATTTTGATGGTGCCAGTACCAAAGATTCAATAGGTGCAGGGGTAGTTTTGATTTCTCCTTTGGAAGAGGCCATGCATTTGTCTTTTAAGATTGATTTCAAACTACTAACAATACAACAGAGTATGAGGCTTTGATATTGGGTTTAAACATAGCTAAGGAGATGGGAATTAAAGGATTAAAGGTGTTTGGAGATGGGGATCTCATCATAAAGAAAGTGAATAGTACCTTCCAAGCAAAACATGTCAGATTGAAGGCCTATAGGGATGAGGTATGGAAAATCAGGGATTCTTTTTCCATTTTTAACATTTCTTATATACCCAGAGCTATGAATCAGCTTGTTGATTCCCTTGTTGTTTCAACTAGTCTTTTTATTCCTCCCATGCCTCCCCGGCTCAATTATGAAATCCAAGTCAAATATAGACCATCTTTTCCCGACAATATTAAATACTGGAAGGTTTTTCAGGATGATGATGAGCTTAATAGATTTCTCCAGGTGATAGATGAATTTTATGATATGCATATCGACCGGCAAAATCAAAATGAAGAGGAATCCCAGAAGCCTAAGCTAAAACAAAAAATGGGTCAGCATGATATTGTTCAACTGCCAAATAATTATATACCTCGGGGTCTGGTATCTCTTGAGAAGATTTTTGATCAGAACGATGTTCCCTACAAACCGGATAAGAAGGAGCAAGAGCCTGTTGTCCATGAGCACAACATAGGAAGCGAAAGCCAACCTAAATTCATAAAACTGTCCTTTGAATTGACTGCTGATCAGAAGTCCGAATACTGCAGGATTATGAAAGAATTCTCTGATGTTTTCGCTTGGAAATATAGTGATCTGAAAACTTATGACCCTGAGATCATTCAACATAAGATTCCCCTCGAAAAGGACACCATCCCTTTCAAACAAAAACTCAGACCTATCAGTCCTCTTCTATTGCCTGTAATTGAAAGAGAAATCAAAAAGCTTCTTGATGCTAAGATCATAATCCCTTTAAGATATTCTAAATGGATTGCAAATCTGGTAATAGTGAGAAAGAAAAATGGTGAGATCAGGTTATGTGTCGACTTTAGAAACCTTAATAGATGCTCAAAGAAAGATAACTATCCCCTTCCAAAGATGGAACATTTGCTGCAAAGAATTTCAAGGCCCACTGTTATGTCTTTCCTGGATGGTTTTTCTAGATACAACTAGATTTCTGTCCATCCTGATGACCAAGAGAAGACTGCTTTTACTACTCCTTGGGGTACCTTCATGTACACGAAAATGCCATTCGGATTAATGAATGTCGTGGCCACTTTTCAAAGGGCCATGGACATAGCTTTCGTGGGTGAGAGGGACAAGTTTTTCCTCATCTATCTTGATGACATCACAATTTATTCCAGTGGTCATGAAAAACATCTAAAGCATTTAAAAAGAGTATTTCTGAAGTGCAGGCAGTTCGAGATTTCATTGAATCCCAAAAAATCCCATTTTTCTCTCAGAAAAGGCAAGCTCCTAGGCCACATTGTTTCAGCAGAAGGCGTGAAAATTGATCCAGCTTGGGTGGAAGTAATTCAGAGGCTGTCCTTACCAAGGTCAAAAGAGGATATTCAATCTCTGCTCGGTAAGATTAACTTTGTTAGAAGATTTGTTCCAAATTTTGCTGAGCTAGTAAAACACATAACATGTATGTTAAAAAAGGGATATGAGATTAAATGGACAGACAATGCAAAGAATTCATTTCAGGATATCAAACAGGCTATCATGCAATCCCCGACTCTAATCAGTCCAGATTACAACAAGAGTTTCTATATTTTCTCCTTTGCTTCTTATGATACGGTGGCAACAGTCTTGTTACAGAACAATGATGACAATATGGATCACCCAGTTGCCTTCTTCAGCAAAACACTCAGAGATGCTGAATTAAGGTATGATCATATTGAAAAACAAGCCTATGCTCTCATTAAATCTTTAAAAGCTTTCAGAATTTATATCCTCCATGCAAAGGTTATTGCATATGTTCCTTCACCCTCAGTGAAGGACATTTTGACTCAGCCTGATATTGATGGGAAAAGGGATAAATGGATCACAAAGTTAATCGAGTTCAACATAGAAGTAAAGCCCACTAAATTGGTAAAAGGCCAAGGCCTTGCTAAGCTTTTGACGAAATAAAACCATGAGTTGTTGGACATAAATTTCATGGGGGAAAATTCAACAAGTTTGCAGACGGAGGTGGCAGCAGAAGGACAACATAACAACCAACAGGTGGTGGAGCATTTGTCTTCTTGTGAGTGGTACTCAGGTATTATTCATTTTTTACAAAAGTTGGAGGTTCCTCCTGAACTTAGCACGACTCAAGCCTGAGCCATCAAATTTTTCATTTACAATAATTTGTTGTATTGGAAAGACCTTGCTGGTTTACTTCTCAGATGTTTAGACAAAGACGAATCAGTTGAAGTTAAACATCAGTTTCATTCAATTATTTGTGGAGGTCATCATTACTAGAAGACCATAGTTCATAAAATTCTAAGGGCTGGGTACTATTATCCTTTTCTTTTCTCAGATGTGTGCGCTTTCGTCAAAGATTGCGATAAATGGCAAAGATTCACAGGAAAACAACAACTAAAATCTCTTCCCCTGAGACCTATAGTAGTGAATGGCCCTTTTCAATAGTGGGGTTTAGATTTTATAGGCAAGATTAATCCTTCGTCTAGTGGTCAACATAAATGGATCTTAGTAGCCACCGAGTATTTTACAAAATGGATAGAGGCAGTTCCCACTAGGAACGCCACTCATCAAGTCGTCATGAAATTTCTTTATGAAAACATTCTGAGCAGATTCGGTTGCCCAAAAAGGATGGTAACAGATAATGCAACAAATTTCAAAGATGATGCATTGGTCAATATGTGTAAATCAATGGACATCCAATTGGTACATTCTACCCCCTATTACCCTCAAGGTAATGGCCTTGCCGAATCATCCAATAAGAGTCTAATCAGAATCATCAAACAGCTATTAGAGGAGAACAAAAAGAATTGGGACTCTAAACTAAAGTTTTCTCTGTGGGCAGACATAGTAACTATCAATAAATCCATAGGAACCTCTCCATTCAAATTGGTCTATGGAACTGATGTTATTTTTCCTGTTCAGCTAGTTTTACCAATGGCTAAATTTTTTCAGGAAGAGCAAAATGAGTCAAATGATATGGTAAGAAGAATGCTCGATTTGGTAGAACTACAGTAGGTCCAAGAACAGTTGGTGGACAAATCAGATTCTCATCAAAAGAGGATCAAGGATACTTTTGACAGGAAGGCAAAGGTAGATAGTTTTCAGGTTGGTGATTAGGTTCTGAAATGGGACGCCCTCAGACAAGATAATGGCAAACACAACAAGTTTGATTCTTTGTGGATTGGTCCTTTCATGATAACTCAAGTACAACACAACAACACTTTCATTCTGCAAAGTCTGGGAGGTGAAGAAATGTTCGGTAGCCCAGTCAACGGGCGATTTCTGAAACTCTATTTTGTCTAAGGCTATGAAGCCTGATCATTGTAATTTTATTTTTAGTCTTCGCTTTTACAGAATAACTCCATGCCCAATGGAAACACTAGTATATAGTTTAAGTTTTATTTTTTCAGGAAAGGCATTGGTTCTGTGGTTCTTGAAACCTCACAGGGAGGCTTTCATCCCCAATAGGAGCCAATGTTATCTCCTCAAATAAATTGGTTAAGATTTTTCTTTTTAGGTGATAGAGTGTCAGTTGGAAAAATACTTTTTCAAATTTTTAGAGGTACTTTTTTAAAAACTTTACTCATGTAATAAGTTTTGGACAAAAGTTCGTCTAATCTGTGCCAGATTAAATTCAAATCTAAGGTTTCGGTGGCTTAGGCGAACATACCAATTGTTCATTAGTCACCGAAAGCCTTATCTTTCGGGAGCTAAAATAAAGGAATCCAAGTCTATTTAATCACCGAAACCGTTGATGCAGGCAAAATACCAGACACGTCATTTTGCACATTTCAAATAAGGGGTTGATTGTTTTCATGATTGCATAAGCCGACGAAATTACTGCCGAGGGAACCGTTCAAGATCAGAAAAGCTGATCCCGCTATTTGATGAGCACATCTCTCATATCACCGAATGTCATGGTGTTGTACTTCTCTTTCTCTTTAGTTAAGAACATCATGACTTCCGCACATCATCAGCCTCTTCGCCACATTCCTTGCAATCAGTGCCATAGTCTAAAAGCACCCGCATTTATCTCAATCCTATCCTGGCTAAGCCGATTATCTCTGAACCTATGCACTGTAACTCGGTCCGAAATTCACTCCTTCGATCATGGGTGTGCTACAACGTCGTGGAGAAATGAAGAAAGGAGCGACGACACTCAGGAAGGAACTTAATGATATCGGGTATCTTGAAGCTCATCTTGAGGTATGCCAAATATTCAAGAATGCAGGATGTTTTAATTTCTGTAACAAATTAGACAATTTTCATCAACAGGTGGCCGAGGATTTTGCTTTGAGTTTCGATGGAAAGAAAGCATGCATTGGCCAGGATGAATTTCAAATTGATGAAGCTCTCATTGCCGAAGTTACTGAGCTTCCAATAACTGGAGAAAGATGGTTTAAGACTACTGTGATTAAGAATATCGAGTTCAGGTCTTATCTGAAACTAGAACACCAGGGTTTAATTTGGAAGAAATATATCCCTATATCTTTCCTTGAAGAGAAGTGGCAATAGTTACTCAAGGCTATAATGGTTTATATAACATGTGAGGGGCGATACAACAGGGTCATGATGTATCATTTTAAACTCATAAACCATTTTACAGGAAGAGACCCACTTAATCTACCCTATTTCCTCCACCGAAGTTGATCTAAGATGGCTTATCAAGTCAAAGCCAAACCCAATCAAGTGGCATGAAGATTATTCCATCATAGCTTAATCAAACTCCTGGTCTGAAACCTGTTGCAAAGAAAGGGTAAGGAATGGAATTTTTTCCTATTTTGGAATGATTTCCAAACTGAGGTTCAAGTAGAGGTCAGAAAGAGCTCTCATTTCAGAAAATCCTCCAATCCCATAAGTGGAAAGAGAAGGAGAAGAGATATCACTCCAACCCCAGTTAATCAACCCTATTTTTCGCTTAAGTCGGGAAAAGAAAAGAAGAAATTGGATTTTATCCATGAGAAGGAAGAAGTAAGTGAAATCCCAGTGAATAAAAACATTCTAAATCTCCCATACTCAGACTCAGAAGATGAAGAACAACAATTGGAAACAGGGCATGAAGGTTCAGTTACCACAGGACGTGACAACTCTGTTTTTGTGGACATATATACAACAAGTTATGAGAATCTTCCATCACCTACTCCCCAAGAAGAAAAAGATCGCCAAGCTGCAGAGGCCTCCTCTAGCAAACAAGCAAAGCAAAGTAAATCAAAAGAGATTAAGAAGCTTAAGAAGCAGCTAGTCGAACAGGAGGTGCTTGAGAGAGTAATAAAAAACAGGTATGAAACCCTCTCAGAAAACTTCACAGAAAGCAATTCAGCCTTAGAAAGGTTAGCCCATGAGAGCATAAAGGGGAAGAAAAAGAAGGACAAAAATGTAAAGGATTACAACAATTTGTGGAGAGTGGCCCAAGGTTTAAAGAAAAAGGTCAGAGCTTTGAGGAAAAAGGCAAGGGAATCAAAACACCAAGCTCATGCTTCACTTGAAACCCTTGCAGAAGTGGCAGTTCAAATCAATGAACCAGTAACAACCACTAATCTCACAAATCTTGAACAATAAACAGAAAACTAAAGACCAACCCTGAGGCGTTTTTGAGTTAAAGCAAGCTTGCTTTTTGAAATTTTGAGGATCTCAGGTTTCAGTGGCTTAGGCGAACATATCAATTGTTCATTAGCCACTGAGAGCGATCCTTTCGGTAGCTAATTAGCACAAATTCCAGTTTTTGTAACTACCGAAAGCACTGACAGGGCAGAAGGTTAATGTTTTTGCACAGATCAAAGTTTGTCTTGCTCAAAGGATTAGGAAAGTATTCCAATCATTGGGGGATAATTAATGACAGCTTTACCAAGTGGTGGTTTTGGTTTTGAAGATGTTTCAGATGATAAAAAAGGATAAGAAACGGTTAGTTATTGACAAGGTGATAAGATTGTTGAAAGCCAACAGGTGTCAAGCTCGACTCCTCTCATATCATATGAGATCCAACAGCCTCGGAAGGCTTATTACACCTACCCAGAATCCAAAGACTTAAAGAATGGTTGAGAAGTTTAATTGATCTAGTTTACTAGGCCAATATTCAATTTGCTATATTTGGAAAGATTTGATCCAGTAATTTAGGATATGAAAACTGTTTTGTAAAAAGCTATAACGCCGAATTTTTTTGAAGAACTAAAGGTTCGATTTTGAGTTCTATATCCTATTGTTTTTGTATGAAAGACATTTTCTTTAATATATCAAGCCTGCAAGCTTCTTTCATTTGTTATTGTCAGACCCTCCTCCATCTTTGTCTATGCATATGAGTTGAATTCGTTCTTTTGTCTCAGTTTAATGGTCCTATGGTAACTGTCATCTTACTTTTGACTGTTAAGCAAGAATCATAAGCATCTTTGGCTAGTTTGTTGACCCATCATATATATGGTTTATGTATGTTTTTGGTTAACCGATTGGTTTTCTTATCCATTTGTTATACAAATCTATCTGATAAATAGCTCTTGAAGGCCTTGTATTGCATGAATATAGTTAGACTATCTTGAAGATACAATCCAGAGATTAAGATATTCATCTTGATCCAAACCCACACCTATTATTGAGAAAATAGTTTCCAAAAAGATTAAGTTACTAGGCATCTCTGACTTACAACCTAAGAGAGTTTCCTGGAGTGATAACAAATTGGCACCGTTGTCGGGGAGAGGAGATTGAAGCTCAACTTCCCTGGGAGACGACAAGATCCAACTTTGATGATCAACAAAGTTTGGACATTTTTTGGGTTGTAACCATCTATCCGGCGATTCCATTGGAACAAAGTGGCTCTGAAAAGAGCTCACACCAGGGCGAACCAAGAAGGACCACTAGCAGCACCAGTTCCAGACCCTGAGAAGATCACTAGAAGGGGAAAATCTTTGCAAAGACAAACTTCTGGATCTACAAGAGCATCAAATCCAGGTATTCCAACAGACACTTCTTCTTTCCTATCTAAAGAACCTCTTGTTGAATCCCCTGCTGCTGAAACTTTTAATTCTCAGAAAATTGAAATTGTGTCGGAAAGCTTGAAGGTTGAGAAGCCTTCAGTTTCCTCTGATATTACAGACTTTGTTTTTTAGGATGATATCGCATCCAACTTTAAATAAGTAATTATAGGATCCCCTCAGTGAAAAGAATCCTCCTCTTCTTCTTTGAATTCCTCAGCTACAAAGCCTATAGAGGGTGCCTTCTATACACATACTAGTCTGCTCATTCTCGAAGATATCTTACAAGATATTTCCTCTAAAGGTGAAGAAGGCCTAGCCTCATTGCTCAATCAATTTTATAGAGCCTCTTATTTCCCGTCCAATTCAGAAATTTTTTCTCAGGGTGAAGTAAGACAACCATTCTTTATAGACTCAACCATTCCATCGAGTCAGCCTTCATCTTCTAAAGATTCTTCATCTACATCAACCCCTAAGAGTGTCATGGTTGTCCCTTTGACCAAGATGGAACAAATATTAGCAAATAGGTATGCCCCACTTGTGTTTCCCAACCCTTTATCCGCCATGCCAATTGGAGATTATCAGAAATATATGCTGAAGTTTACTATATCTGGGGATTATACTACCGAAGAACATATAGAATCCTTTTATGCTTATGCTGAAAACATTAACATTTCAAAAGAAGATGTGTGGACCAGAGTTTTTGTGCAGAGTTTAGATGGCCAAGCCAGGAAATGGTTCAAAGAACTACCAGCAAATTCAGTGACAGGTATTGAGCAGTTAGATGAAGTGTTTTTAAAACATTGGGGAGAAAGAAGAGATCTTCTATATTACATTTCTGAGTTCGAGAACCTAAGAAGAGAAAATGGGGAGTCGGTTTCATACTTCACCAAAAGATTTAATAAGATGTTCGGCAAGATTCCTGCAGAGATTAAGCCAAGTGATGCCTCAACAAAGATCACATTTTTTTCCGCTTTTGATCCAGAATTTTGTTTAATACTCAGAGAAAGAAGATCAGCCACACTTTCTTTGATGCAAGATGTTGCTCTGGAAGTTGAATCAAATATTATGGCATCTCAGAAACTAAAAGGAAAGTTTGAGAGGAAAAAGTTTTCTGTCGAACCTCCTTCCTCTTCTAATACAAAAATGGAAAAGATGGCCAAGATGTTGGACAACCTTACATCTGAAATGTCAAAGTTGAAGATTCAAAGTCAACAGCCAACCAAGACTAAAGAACCAAATGATTCTGTTCCAAGGAATCCCAAAGCATTCCCTTACAGAAGGAACAACCAACCGGTCCAGATCCTTAAGAGAGACAAGAACGCAACTGATGATCAAAGAATCATAACCCCCTTCCAAAATGCAATAGTAGAAGAAGAACGGGAGATACCTCTTGACGAAGTCGAAGAAGTAGATGACATCAATTATTTTGGTGACGAAAATGATTCCTCCTTTTTGACACAAGTGGATTATGAAGAAGCCAAGATGGATGAGGAAATTCGTGAGGCAAGTACTGAAGAATCTTTTTACCAGACTGATGATCAACAAGGTTATAATTTAAGATCTAAAAATGTTTCCCCCAAGCCATTGTTTGTTTCTCCTGGTAAGAAGAAAGAAGTTGCTACTAAGTAGCCTGCTGCCCCTGTAAAGAAGACCTCCATTCCTGCAAAACAATAGCAGAAGCAATCACAACCCCAGGCCAAGGAGCAAGGCATTATCAAAGCCCCTTCTAATGAGGTAAAAACTTATGATAGATTAGCATACTCTTTTAATTTCGAATCAGAAATTCAGAAAGTAAAAATACATATGCCATTGACTGAACTTATGAAGAATGACATTTTCAAGTCTGCCATCCTGAAGTCCCTTGAACCAAAGACCTCCCCATCTGCTGATTTTGTAAAATTACAATATGACAAGACAATAGTAACTATAGGACCTATGGTAGAATATTGAGATGACTCTTGTCCACCTTTCTATATATCCCTAAATGTTCATGATAAGATCCTTCACAATTGTTTGCTTGATTCAGGAGCATCACACAATCTTATGCCCAAAGCAGTGATGGACAAACTTGGGCTTGTGGTCACCAAATCGTATCATGATCTCTTCTCTTTTGACTCTAGGAAGGTCAGATGCCTTGGCCTCATAAAAGACCTTGTTATAAACCTTGCCCAATTGCCAATGAGAAGCATGGTAATGGATGTTGTGGTGGTTTATATCCCACCCAAGTTCGGACTCCTCTTATCACATCCATGAAGCAAAAGGTTGGGGGGTACTTTGCAGATGGATCTTTCATATGCTACAGTCCCGATGTTTGGAAAAGAGCTAAAGAGACTCTACAGAGAGAATCAACTTGCCTACATCATCAGTGATGCAAACAATTCTGTAAATCATCCTATTTATGTTGTAGACACAGACTTTGGCTCATGTATTCTTCAAATAGATGATTATCAGTCAGTGCCTTTGTATCTTGTAAAGCCCACTGATCAACAAACTGACAAAAAATGTGTTCCAGTGTGGACCATGTATTTTGATGGTGCCAGTACCAAAGATTCAACAAGTGCAAGGGTAGTTTTGATTTCTCCTTTGGAAGAGGCCATGCATTTGTCTTTTAAGCTTGATTTCAAAACTACTAACAATACAACAGAGTATGAGGCTTTGATATTGGGTTTAAACACAGCTAAGGAGATGTGAATTAAAGGATTAAAGGTGTTTGGAGATGCAAATCTCATCATACAACAAGTGAACAATACCTTCCAAGCAAAACATGTCAGATTGAAGGCCTACAGGGATGAGGTATGGAAAATCAGGGATTATTTTTCCATTTTTAACATTTCTTATATACCCAGAGCTATGAATTAGCTTGCTGATTCCCTTGCTATTTCAGCCAATCTTTTTATTCCTCCCATGCCTCCCCAGCTCAATTATGAAATCCAAGTCAAATATAGACCATCTTTGCCCGACAATATTAAATACTGGAAGGTTTTTCAGGATGATGATGAGCTTAATAGATTTCTCCAGGTGATAGATGAATTTTATGATATGCATATCGACTAACAAAATCAAAATGAAGAGGAATCCCAGAAGCCTAAGCTAAAACAAAAAATGGGTCAGCATGTTATTGTTCAATTGCCAAATAATTATATACCTTGGGGTTTGGTACCTATTGAGAAGCTCTTTGATCATAACGATGTTCCCTACAAACTGGATAAGAAGGAACAAGAGCCTACTGTCCATGAGCACAACATAGGAAGCGAAAGCCAGCCTAAATTCATAAATCTGTCCTCTGAATTGACTGTTGATCAGAAGTCTGAATACTGCAGCATTATGAAAGAATTCTCTGATGTTTTCGCTTGGAAATACAGTGATCTGAAAAGTTATGACCTTGAGATTATTCAACATAAGATTCCCCTCGAAAAGGACACCATCCCTTTCAAAAAAAAACTCAGACCTACCAGTCCTCTTCTATTGCCTGTAATTGAAAAAGAAATCAAAAAGCTTCTTGATGCTAAGATCATAATCCCTTTAAGATATTCTAAATGGATTGCAAATATGGTAATAGTGAGAAGGAAAAATGGTGAGTTCAGGTTATGTGTCGACTTTAGAAACCTTAATAGATGCTCAAAGAAAGATAACTATCCCCTTCCAAAGATGGAACATTTGCTGCAAATAATTTCAGGGGCTACTGTTATGTCTTTCTTGGATGGTTTTTCTGGCTACAACCAGATTTCTGTCCACCCTGATGACCAAGAGAAGACTGCTTTTACTACTCCTTGGGGTACCTTCATGGACGCCAAAATGTCATTCAGATTAATGAATGTCATGGCCACTTTTCAAAGGGCCATGGACATAGCTTTCGTGGGTGAGAAGGACAAGTTTGTCCTCATCTATCTTGATGACATCACAGTTTATTCCAACAGTCATGAAGAACATCTAAAGCATTTAAAAAGAGTATTTCTGAAGTGCAGGCAGTTCGAGATTTCATTGAATCCCAAAAAATCCCATTTTGCTCTCAGAAAAGGCAATCTCCTAGGCCACATTGTTTCAGCAGAAGGTGTGAAAATTGATCCAGCTCGGGTGGAAGCAATTCGGATGCTGTCCTTACCAAGGTCAAAAAAGGATATTCAATCTCTGCTCGGTAAGATTAACTTTGTTAGAAGATTTGTTCCAGATTTTGACGAGCTAGTAAAACACATAACACATATGTTAAAAAAGGGATATGAAATTAAATGGACATACAATGCAAGGAATTCATTTCAGGATATAAAATAGGCTATCATGCAATCCCTGACTCTAATCAGTCCAGATTACAGCAAGAGTTTCTATATTTTCTCCTTCGCTTCTTATGACACGGTGGCAACAGTCTTGTTACAGAAAGATGATGACAGTATGGATCACCCAATTGCCTTCTTCAGCAAAACACTCAGAGATGTTGAATTAAGGTATGATCATATTGAAAAACAAGCCTATTCTCTCATTAAATCTTTAAAAGCTTTCAGAATTTATATCCTCCATGCAAAGGTTATTGCATATGTTCCTTCACCCTCATTGAAGGATGTTTTGACTCAGCCTGATATTGATGGGAAAAGGGCTAAATGGATCACAAAGTTAATCGAGTTTGACATAGAAGTAAAGCCCACTAAATTGGTAAAAGGCCAAGGCCTTGCTAAGCTTTTGACGAAAGAAAACCATGAGTTGTTGGACATAAATTTCATGGGGGAAAATTCAACTAGTTTGCAGACGGAGGTGGTAGCAGAAGGACAACATAACAACCAACAGGTGGCGGAGCATTTTTCTTCTTGTGAGTGGTACTCAGGTATTATTCATTTTTTACAAAAGTTGGAGGTTCCTCCTAAACTTAGCATGACTCAAGCATGAGCCCTTAAGCTCAGAGCCATCAAATTTTGCATTTACAATAATTTGTTGTATTGGAAAGACCCTGCTGGTTTACTTCTCAGATGTTTAGACAAAGAAGAATCAGTTGAAGTTATGCATCGGTTTCATTCAAGTATTTGTGGAGGTCATCATTACTGGAAGACCACAGTTCATAAAATTCTAAGGGCTAGGTACTATTGGCCTTTTCTTTTCTCGGATGTGTGTGCTTTTATCAAAGCTTGCGATAAATGTCAAAGATTCACAGGAAAACAACAACTAAAATCTCTGCCCCTGAGAGCTATAGTAGTGAATGGCCCTTTTCAGCAGTGGGGTTTAGATTTTATAGGTGAGATTAATCCTTCGTCTAGTGGTCAACATAAATGGATCTTAGTAGCCACTGAGTATTTTACAAAATGGATAGAGGTAGTTCCCACCAGGAATGCCACTCATCAAGTCATCATGAAATTTCTTTATGAAAACATCCTGAGCAGATTCGGTTGCCCAAAAAAGCTGGTAACAGATAATGAAACAACTTTCAAAGATGATGCATTGGTCGATATGTGTAAATCAATGGGCATCTAATTGGTACATTCTACCCCCTATTACCCTCAAGGTAATGGCCTGGCCGAATCATCCAATAAGAGTCTAATCAGAATCATCAGAAAGCTATTAGAGGAAAAAAAAAGAATTGGGACTCTAAACTAAAGTTTGCTCTATGGGAAGACAAAGTAACTATCAATAAATCCATAGGAACCTCTCCATTCAAATTGGTCTATGGAACTGATGTTATTTTTCCTGTTCAGCTAGTTTTACCAGTGGCTAAATTTTTTCACGAAGAGCAAACTGAGTCAAATGATATGGTAAGAAGAATGCTCGATTTGGTAGAACTGTAGCAGGTCTGAGAACAATTGGTGGACAAATCAGAGGCTCATCAAAAGAGGATCAAGGATACTTTTGAAAGGAAGGCAAAGCTAGATAGTTTTCAGGTTGGTGATTGGGTTCTGAAATGGGACGCCCTCAGACAAGATAAAGGAAAACACAACAAGTTTGATTCTTTGTGGAATGGTCCTTTCATTATAAATCAAGTACAACACAACAACACATTCATTCTGCAAAGTCTGGGAGGCGAAGAAATGTTCGGTAGCCCAGTCAATGGGCGATTTCTGAAACTCTATTTTGTCTAAGGCTGTGAAGCCTGGTCATTGTAATTTTATTTTTAGTCTTTGCTTTTACAGAATAACTCCATGCCCAATGGAAACACTAGTAGATAGTTTAAGTTTTCTTTTTTCAAGAAAGGCATTGGTTCTGTGGTTCTTGAAACCTCACAGGGAGGCTTTCATCCCCAATAGGAGCCAGTGTTATCTCCTCAAATAAATTGATTAAGATTTTTCTTTCTAGGTGATAGAGTGTCAGTTGGAAAAATTCTTTTTCAAATTTTTAGAGGTACTCTTTTAAAAACTTTACTCATGTAGTAAGTTTTGGACAGAAGTTTGTCTAGTCTGTGCCAGATTAAATTCAAATCTTAGGTTTCGTTGGCTTAGGCGAACATACCAATTGTTCATTAGTCACCGAAAGCCTTAGCTTTCGGGAGCTAAAGTAAAGGAATCCAAGGCTATTTAATCACTGAAACCATTGATGCAGGCAAAATACCAGACACATCATTTCACACATTTCAAATAAGGGGTTCGTTGTTTTCATGATTGCATAAGCCGCCGAAAGTACTGTCGAGGGAACCATTCATGAACAGAAAAGTTGATCCCGCTATTTGATGAGTGCATCTCTCATATCATTGAATGTCATGGTGTTGTACTTCTCTTTCTCTTCAGTTAAAAACATCATGACTCCCGCACATCATCAGCCTTTTCACCACATTCCTTGCAATCAGTTCCACAATCTAAAAGCGCCCGCATTTATCTCAATCCTATCATGGCTAAGCTGATTATATCTGAACCTATGCACTGTAACTAGGTCCGAAATTCACTCCTTTTATCATGGGTGTGCTACAACATCGTGGAGAAATGCAGAAAGGAGCGACGACACTCAAGAAGGAACTTAATGATATCGGGTATCTTGAAGCTCATTCTGAGGTATGCCAAATATTCAAGAATGCAGGATGTTTTAATTTATGTAAAAAATTAGACAGTTTTCATCAATAGGTGGCCGAGGATTTTTCTCTGAGTTTCGATGGAAAGAAAGCATGCATTGGCCAGGAAGAATTTCAAATTGATGAAGCTCTCATTGCCGAAGTTACCGAGATTCCAACAACTGGAGAAAGATGGTTTAAGACTACTGTGATTAAAAATATCGAGCTTATGTCTTATCTGAAACCAAAACACCAGGGTTTAATTTGGAAGAAAGATATCCCTATATCTTTCCTTGAAGAGAAGTGGCAACAATTACTCAAGGCTATAATGGTTATATAGCATGTGAGGGGCGATACAACAAGGTCATGATGTATCATTTTAAACTCATAAACCATTTTATAGGAAGAGACCCACTTAATCTTCCCTATTTCCTCCACCAAAGTTTATCTAAGATGGCTTATCAAGTCAAAGCCAAACCCAGTCAAGTGGCAGGAATATTATTCCATCATAGCTTAATCAAACTGTTGGTCTGTAACCTGTTGCAAAGAAAGGGTAAGGAATGGAATTTTTTCCTATTCTGGAATGATTTCCAAACCAAGGTTCAAGTAGAGGGTAGAAAGAGCTCTCATTCCAGAAAATCCTCCACTCCCAGAAGTGGAAAGAGAAGGAGAAGAGAGATCTCTCCAACCCCGGTTCATCAACCCTCTTTTCCCCCTAAATCAAGCAAAGCAAAGAAGAAATTGGATTTTAGCCACGAGAAGGAAGAAGTCAGTGAAATCCCAGTGAATAAAAACATTCTAAATCTCCCATACTCAGACTCAGAAGATGAACAACAACAATTGGAAACAGGGCATGAAGGTTCAGTTACCACAGGATGTGACAACACTATTTTTGTGGACATAGATATAACGAGTTATGAGAATCTTCCATCACCTACTCCCCAAGAAGAAAAAGATCGCCAAGCTGCAGAGGCCTCATCTAGCAAGCAAGCAAAACAGAGTAAATTAAAAGAGATTAAGAAACTTAAGAAGCAGCTAGCCGAACAGGAGGTGCTTGAGAGAGTAATAAAAACCAGGTATGAAACCCTCTCAAAAAACTTCGCAGAAAGCAATTTAGCCTTAGAAAGGTTAGCCCATGAGAGCATAAAGGAGAAGAAAAAGAAGGACAAAATTGTAAAGGATTACAATAGTTTGTGGATAGTGGCCTAAGGTTTAAAGAAAAAGGTTAGAGCTTTGAGGAAAAAGGCAAGGGAATCAAAACGCCATGCTCATGCTTCACTTGAAACCCTTGCAGAAGTGGTAGTTCAAATCAATGAACCAGTAACAACCACTAATCCCACAAATCTTGAACAATAAATAGAAAACTAAAGACCATCCCTGATGCGTTTTTGAGTTAAAGCAAGGTTTCTTTTTGAAATTTTGAGGATCTCAGGTTTCGGTGGCTTAGGCGAACATAGAAATTGTTCATTAGCCACTGAAAGCAGTGCTTTCGGTAGCTAATTAGCACAAATTCTAGTTTCCGTAACTACCGAAAGCACTGACAGGGCAGAAAGTTAATGTTTTTGCACAGATCAAAGTTTGTCTTGCTCAAAGGATTAGGAAAGTATTCCAATCGTTGGGGGATAATTAATGATAGCTTTACCAAGTGGTGGTTTTGGTTTTGAAGATGTTTCAGATGATCAAAAAGGATAAGCAACAGTTAGTTATTGACAAGGTGATAAGATTGTTGAAAGCCAACATGTGTTAAGCTCAACTCCTCTCATATCATATGAGATCCAACAGCCTCGGAAGGCTTATTACACTTGCCCAGAATCTGAAGACTTAAAGAACGGTTGAGAAGTTTAATTGATCTAGTTTACTAGGCCAATATTCGATTTGCTATATTTGGAAAGATTTGATCTAGTAATCTAGGATTTGAAAACTATTTTGTAAAAGGTTATAAAGTCAAAAACTTTTGAAGAACTAAAGGTTCGATTTTGAGTTCTATATCCTACTGTTTTTGTATGAAAGACATTTTCTTTAATATATCAAGCCTGCAAGCTTCTTTCATTTGTTATTGTCAGACCCTCCTTCATCTTTGTCTATGCATATGAGTTGAATTCGTTCTTTTGTCTCAATTTAATGGTCCTATGGTAACTGTCATCTTACTTTTGACTATTAAGCAAGAATCATAAGCATCTTTGGCTAGTTTGTTTACCCATCATATATATGGTTTATGTATGTTTTTAGTTAACCGATTGGTTTTCTTATCCATTTGTTATACAAATATATCTGATAAATAGCTCTTGAAGGCCTTGTATTGCATGAATATAGTTAGACTGTCTTGAAGATACAATCCAGTGATTAAGATATTCATCTTGATCCAAACCCACACCTATTATTGAGAAAATATTTTCCAAAAAGGTTAAGTTACTAGGCATCTCTGACTTACAGCCTAGGAGAGTTTCCTGGACTGATAATAGGAACAACCATATTTTTTACTTGGACCTAACTTGCCAAAGCTTATTTAGACAAACTCCTAATTTTAGTTTGAAACAAAGCCATTCATAGCTTAGAGAGGGATTATCTATGGTGAACATTGTGGCATGCCTCCACTTCCAATCTCACTACCATGACTAAGGGCCCAACTTAGGAAGAAGACCATTTGAGATTAGGATCTATGCATGCTCCAAGATAAACTTATCTAGGTTGGCCAATCCAAATTTATATACAAGTTTCGGCAAGGGGATCCAATCCTTTGTTTGGTTTTTGATCATGTCCTTCACTATATGAATACCCTTTTTAGATAGTCACAAGGTTGAAAACCTTGTAGAGTCATCCACCAACGTCCAATTGACCTAAACTAGGGGATACCACCATAAACATTATTCATTAAATTGCATGCTAGTTTGCAAGTATAGATCTCTATGTAATTAGGAATGACTTAATAGCCTCCTAGGGTTTCCAAATACTGTGAACCACAAAGGTGTCAACTATCTTAACTTGCACAGGAGTGAAGAATAGGGTTTATAGTGAAAAACATTGCTAGGGATTCTTGTTCACTGGAACCCTTGACTAATACGATGTCTAAGTGGCCCTTTCCTATTCTCATTTCCACTCATGGCCCTCACCTCCTATTTGGCATTAGAGACCCTAGGCTTGAATGTGAGGTTTGATTATGCCTAAGCCACCATATTCATGATGAGTGCAATAGAGATGCTAGCATACCCTCTAAACCCCTTTACCATTAGCATTTTTGGCCCAAAGGAAATTCTTGAGAGCTTTTTCTGAGTCCTAATAAGCTAGCTTAAAAGGAACCCTACATGAAGAGTAACAAACATGAGTTGCTATTAGTTTTTTTTTATGCAAATTTGAAAATTGGTTGTTATATCCAAAGTCCTTGCGACCCACTTATCAATTTTCTTTTCAACCCTCTACACCACCATGTTGTGTGCCCAAGACAACCTCCCTTGGCCATGGGGGCACTCCATTTTAATTTTCTTCCTCATTTACAATTGAGTTGAATTAACCCACTATGAGAAAAATTGACTTCCAACAACATTACCATGGCTCTCTTATGCAACTACATGTGGAAATGACTTTTCATAGACATAGATAATAATATAAATCCAACTAATGCCCGTTAAGAAGTACACTAACTAGATTTCCATTATTAAGAGAAAACCAAATAACAAATTCCCCATTAAAAAGGTTTGTGCTCATGTTTACCCATAATGCATATTAACCAATTGATTCAGATATTAACCATCCCATTTTCCAATGTTTATACAAGACAATAAATCCTTCTCTTGTAGAAGCTCAAATAATATCTCACATACCTAACAACCAAGATAACAATGAAGACGAGAATCAATGCCAATTTTAAAGGCCACCTCCTAAACTTTATTTCTGGACCTTTGCTCATATGATTTAACCATAAAAGAAGCATACTCCTTGATTTATTTAACTCTAACTCTAAAGGTAAAACCATCAAATCTTTCCCGACCCATCTTCATTTTCTCATTGTCTTCACTCCAATATTTCATTTCACTACAAATTGATGGTGTATTATCACCCTTAAGAACACCATGGATGCCAAGCCACTATATACATCCCATTGTTGTGTAACTCATAATAGATTCAACAAACACAAATCTATGTTCATTGTGAAATTCTTTTTGATGTTTTCTACAATGATTGAATTGATTTCGTCAATAACTCCATCTAAATGCTTGATAACAACATCGCTTTTGGAACTTATGTCATATTTGTTTTTTAGGTAGTCCTCAAATGAAGTAATGATATCCCTTCCACCCTCCTCAACATATTTATCCCGTAATACCATTTTTCAGGTTCAGTCCATATTTGTTTTCCCTCAATTACTCTCTTGGCATGCCCTCCCAACCCCTTCTTCAAATGTAATAATTGTTTTCTTGTTTATTTATCTGAAGCCCCGCTGCTACATGAAGTTATCACTAGCTCTGGGTCTATATGATTCGTTATAACCATTGGATTATCTTCAATGGGGACTTTAACTACACCATTATTTCCTTCAATGAGGAGTTCAACTACATCACCATTACCTTCAACGTTTGGAAAAATCTCATAATCATGTTGAACAACGTTCATCCTATGAGTGAACATGTGCATGCCATGCTGCACATGTAAAGTGAATTCGAGGACTATATTATCTAGTCTAAGATTAGGAATTTTCATGATATCATTATTTCTTGGTCAACCTATTTGTCTTGGAGAACTGTGTGTTGATGTATCATGGGATCGTCCATAATGGAATAATATAAAATGAAAGAACATCTCATGGTCAAGCCTTTTAAACTTACAAAAGAATATTTATGCTAGATTTTAAACTTACAAGAGAATATTTATGCTAGATTTTAACAAAGACATATGAGCTAGAAATATAATGACTTCCAACTCAATTTCCAAATTGAGATAATACTGTTATAAACATAAATTGAGATTTCCTTGGTAAGTGCCTCATCATTTTTTATGTTTATTGAGAGATTTGGGTTTACATGAAAATTTTATATCAAAAAACAAAGAGCAATAAGGGTTAGCTAGTTTTGGCATGCAACCTTAAATAATCTATATGATCTATATGTAGAGTTGTTACTTGTTCTCATATGGAACAAAAATTAGTAAGATTAATGTGGGATAATGCAAGAGCATTTCTAGCCAAGTAAGCTATCTTACACATTTTTGAATTCTTAGATAGGCATTGAAATCTTAGTGGTACTTCCAATTTAAATTTAAAGACTTGGACATTCCCATTTATCCTGGTATGCATTTAATGTTTTAAACATGCATTTAGTAAATTGTGGAAATAGAGAAATGTTCTTTCAAGTACATCAATAGAGTTTAGGATTTGAATCATGGCATGGGTTGAAATGGTTTATATATAATTGAATAAGGACTCTAGAAAATATTTTAGAATCCAGTTTATGTTTATACTTGGTGTTGGATGTGCATTTTGTTGATTGATCTGCTTATGTTTTTCTAAAAACTGCAAAAACATTGTTAAACTTATTTTGGAAGATCCATATATATCATTTAGATATAATTATAGAGAATCCGAGACATGGGTTGGTAAAAAACATGAAATACTACATCCTGGTAGCTATATTTTTCCAAAATAATTCATTTGCTTAGGTCTTGTGGGAATTTTCTTAGGAATTCATGAATTATTTGAATGTTAGAATATTGTGCTCATTTAACCATAGACAATACTACACCATTGTCACCCATCCATAGGAATAAAGCCACCCCGAGCACCTTAACTTTTCTAGATAGAATGATTCCAGGAAGCCACACTAGAACCAACAAATAGTTAAGAGAGCACACCTTCCCCAAGGGTAGCACAGAAGAGAAAGTACTAGAAAGACTGGACAAGAGAAAACGGTACAACTGCAGTTGCTCCTCCTCCTCCAAAATTGCGCATTGTTTCTAGTTTCTTGAGTGAGAGTGAGTGAACAAATGAGCCAAGACATCCTTTATTTATATTAATCTGTCTAGTGACTTTTCTGGTTGGGACGACCTGACTTTTTGGTAATTATATTTTTTGTTTATCTTTTCCTGCAAAGCCGACTTGTCTTCTTGGAGCATAATACCTTGATATTATATATATGTTGAACCAACATGAATTCTAGGGTTTTCACACATCTGTTTAGGGTTTCTCTTACTTTCGAAACATTCTATTCTAGTCAAAGGTTACACATGGAGGTTAATACCTCCTGCAACTACCATAATATCAACACTCCCTCTTAGCTAGGGAGGTATTAATGGTCTCAAACACATCCATCCATATTCACATGGCATGGGAAATACTCACATAGTCTTGTAGACCATTCTACAAGTAACATCGTCATAAGTATCATCATTACTATCAACATCATCTCGTAGCAATCATCAAAACATATCGTCGTACTTGTTCTTGGTATTCTTCTGTCATTGACAATATCACGGTATCCATGAGCCTCATTTAGCTATATTGATGATCCATCTCCACCACCATGTGTCTAGTATCTCGGGTCATTCTTGTCCCATGAAAATAATCATGACCTCATCGGAGCCACATTCACCTCATAGTTGATCTTGTCATAGGATCACTCTTTGAATGCATTTATCTCGATGCTATCAAACATGTGTGTCTAGAACCTCAAGTCGTTCTTGTCCCATGAAAAGAATTATGACCACATCAGAGCTACAAACACCTCATGGTGATCCTCTCATAAGATCACTCCATGAATGGATTCAACTCGATGCTACCAGAAACGTGGAATTGCACCTCAAGCACCTCGAGTCTTCAATCTATTGAAGACTACGTCGGGGCACATCTACTGTGGATGTCGGCCCGATGCTTATCGAGGCTACTCACCTACTCATGAGTTAACTACTCACCTACTTGTGAGAGTTTCGAGGCCCGATGCAATTCATACATAGGAGATCTAGCAACAACTCAAATCTTCAGTATGTCGAAGATTACATCTAGGCTTATTCCCACATGATCAAGTCCGTTTGATCAATCTTGGAATATTGGTGCAATGCTACAATCATCAATGCTCCCCCAGGGAAACATTTGCATTTCTGCCAAGCTTGTCCCAAACATAGGCTTAGTGAAAATGTTAGCTATCTAATCATCTGTGGATATGTGATGGAGACTCACTGCTCCTTCCTGCACCATATCTCTGATGAATTCCTACAAGATCCTTCGAAAATCCACCCTGCTTCATATCTTGCGTCATTGGCTATGATATATGACTGATTTTTATAGATATCTTCTTCCCTTCTTGTCTGGAAATCCTACTTGATCCCAAGCTCAAGTAGCACCCTAGGTGCTAGATTTGTCTTCTGCATTTCCAATCCAAAAACTGTATATCCCGATAGCCATACTTCAACATTGAAGATAAATCATATCTATATGTACAACATAGGTACCTACATGTTGTGTTGTAACCCAATAATACCTTCATGGCTCAACCATATACTAGCACAAGGTGCTCTCTACAAAGAAAATGTCTATCACATCACACAACTTCCTTAGATGTGTCATCATAGTTGTGGCCATGGACTTCTTATCCATCATGATAAACCTCTTCAGTCTCCTCACTGAAGATCTCATCTGGTGCCATCCACACTTCCAATCCCAATATCTCTGGTCAAGATCCTTCATCTCAAACTCTAAAATCAACTCCCTCTATTTGAGAGAATCCTTGAACCACGCTTCTGTCTGTAGCATACCCCTTTGCATTCTGCAAAGTATCACGAAACTATGATGTCTTCTTCTTGATCACCGACTCCCTTTGAGTCTGACTCCCTCTGAGTCTAACTCCCTCTAAGTTTGACTCCCTCTTAGATTGATCTCTTATAACCTACTCGAAACAAGAAACAAGAACAACAAAATCTCCTTGGTATCCTCCATGGAAGATATCCTTCCTGGAGTCTAGGTCAGTAACCAAGAAAATCTCCTAAAGGAGATCAACTTCATCTCGTAAACAATAAGCATTTACATAAGAAAAATAATATCTCCTAGAGAGGAGATCAACAAGTGTATATCTAGTATTAAGGGGTTAGTATAATGATAATAACTTCAATAGATCAAGATGCAACATAAGATCATAATAATGGCATAACAACTAGAGACATATCAATTTTTAAATAGTCAAACCTGGAGTCTTCATTGCCAGGGAGGGTGTGCTTGTTCCTCTGAATGTATTGAATTCAAAATCACTACTTGGACAAGGTCTCTTGTACTTCCCCTGCAAACACACTCATGCTTTTGCTGGATGATATAACTTGAAAAGAATATACAAGTGCATACCTTTGAAATTTGTAGTAGTGTTCAACTTGTCTTCTAATCTAAACCTTGACACCATCTTGACAAGAAGAGGTCAGAAACTGAATCAAAGATATTCAATGATTAGAACAAGCTAGAAACCTTGAAATTTCAACTTTGACCACAAAAATCAATTTTGACCAAAAGTCAACCTTTGACTTTGACCTAAAAACTCAAACTTGACGTTTTTGATAACTGAGGGCACCAGAGGGTGCGCTGGGCTAGGATGCATTAGAATACCCAAAAATTAGGTCCAATGATTCACTAAAAGTTCCCAAGAATTTAGGTTTAGGGTTTGTTGCAGCTACAAAATCATAAGCCCTAGTTGCAACTACAACTGGTGCTACAACGAGCTTGACAAGGAACTTTCGATCTACCCTCCATCAGTTAGACTATTTTGAAGGTAGTGTGGGCCCATAACCTGTTAGAATATTGTGCTCGTTTAACCATATACAATGCTATACCATTGTCACCCATCCATAGGCATAAATCCACCCTCGAGCAACTTAACCTTTGCTAGATAGAATGATTATGGGAAGCCACATTAGAACTAATAGATAGCCAAGAGATTGCACTCTCCAAGGTTACTGCACAAGAGAAAGTACTAGAAAGACTGGACAAGCAAAAACCGTACAACTG
>ML817151.1:53030-71801 GCA_009831015.1 Picea engelmannii | reverse complement strand
TCCAATGCACAATAGAAGCTTGGTGAATATTTTCTATAACAGAGATATTGTATCAAGGTGATCACTCAGAAGATCAGATCTCATGATGACAGAAGAAGTGCCACATGGATATGTTCCAGTTTTCCAACAATGATATACTTTATTGATTAGAGTTGCATGAAGCCTTCAGATAAAACCAGTGTTCTAGACCGAAGTACATTTAAAATCAAGCATTACATTATCCGTGATGAAGTACGGAAAGGAGAAAGTGGTTCTCCAATACATATCTCCAAAGATGAGCAGATAAGTTGACATTTTTGGTAAAGCTTCTGTTCAAGATGAAAGAGTTTGCATAATCAATATGGAGCTCATGGAGATGACTTCCTTATTGAAAAATTAAGAGATGACTCCCAGGTTGGAAGGGAGAACTGATGTATTATTGATTGATAGACAATCGTTTTTCAGTTCAAAAAATGGTCTAGGATGAGCAGATACTTTCCAGTTCAGAAAGTTGATTGAGATTTCTGACGGATAGACATTTTCCAGTTCGGAAAATGGTCCAGATTGTTGATGTACCATAGACAATGACTTCCCATTGTGGTTAGCATGGGAAGTGGTCTAGGGAAGTCTCTCTTCTTGAGGGTTACTCAAGAAGAATGGTTCGCCTCGCTGGAAAATGATTTCCCATTGTGGTTAACATGGGGAGTGGTCCATTTTGGAGGTTGGTGCAAGACATTCATCTCCTTTGGAAATGGTCCAGATAGTCATTCCTTAGGGTGGATTCATTCTCTCTAGGTTTCACTTTGTTTAGTGCCGGAGGAATGGCCCAGGGTTTGTGACTATATGTCACTGATCAACTACCTTTGTGCTACTTGGTGTGGTAGTGTACCACTGGATTGTAGTTGTGTACTACTATGGATAGAAACAATTGTGTTCTATTAAATGATATTGTTCTGATTTCTTGGAAGACTATCAACAGTGTTGAAAATGATTATCAGCTAGATGGATGATCAATGGACAGAGATTTCCCAGACGGAAAAATGGTTCAGGACATTTATTCTTCTAGGACATATGTCTAGATTAGAAGAATGGCTCTTGTGTCACTCTATGGTTTGAGTGACTTATCTAGCATCATGTCAAATTACTCATATTGAGTATGGTTTCAAGAGATGATGCAACTGATGATACTGATGGTGATGATGGTGCTCATGATCTAGTCATGAGATAGTCTATACAACTATGTTGATGCTACCAGGTAAATGGTATGTTTGTGCTCAATACCATTACTTGTAATACCTCCCTAGCTAGGAGGGAGTGTTGATATTATGGTAGCCGCGGGAGGTATTTACCTCCACATGTAAACCCGACGAGAATAGAAGATTACAGGAAGCAAGAAGAAACCCTAATGAGTTGGCTAATAACCCTAGAAGACATGTCGGCTCAAGAGGATAAATTGTATTAGGTTATTAGCCTCCAAGAGAAGAAGTCGGCCAGGAGAAATAACATATACTGAACAGACAGATACCTAGAATGAGAAGTTGGCCCAGGAAGTTAGCCAGAATTACTATAAATATAGGAGGCCAATCTTCATTCTGGAAGGCAGTCTCAGAATTGCAGAGAAGCACTTGTGCACACTGCAATGCCCAATTTTATGCACAGGTTTGGAGGAGAGCTAGGATTGCAGCTGCTGCAGCTAGTAGAACATGTTTGTCTTGGAATATCTCTTGGTTAGGGTTTGGACTATCTGATCATCTCTTATTGGTGCACTATCCTTGAGGAAAGGTACACTACCCCTTGTTTGGCTATCTAGCCTAGGGTTTGCTTCCAGAGTGATTATCTGTCAAGGTTAAGGTGCTCGGAGGGTGGCTTCGACCTATGGTTGGGTGACAATAGCGATACTGTCAATGGTAAAATGAGCACATCCATTATATTCTAATGGGTGGATAGGTATGAGATTCCACTTTCCCATTATCGGGTGCTCTAGAAGGTTCTACAAAACCTCTACTACTTGGGATGAGGAAGAGGAAAGGATTCAATGGTTATAGATGTAAATGACCTTTGGGTATTACAATGTAGTTGATTTTGGACACCCATCCTATGACTGGGGAGAAATACACACAGGGATAACAAAAGAGGAATAGGTTGCATGAGGACATGCAACAAGGTCAGCAAGGGGTTGATGATGAACCCTCACTTTGGAATCTTTTTGTTCCCTTATATCCTATATACTTATACATTTTTCCTCCTTTTTCTATGTGATAAAGAATTATCTTCCATGAAGCCCTATCTTTTTCTAAGGTATTACAAATGTTGTATAATTATCTCAATTTCTCTTTACAAATTAGAATTAGAATGAGTTTTTAAAGATATTTGAACTTTCATATGTGTGTGATTTTCAATAAGCTTGTGATGGTCGTAGAGTGTAAGTGTCCCAGGTTATTTTTGAAGACATAAGAATAATTACAAATGAAGACATTTTTAGAAGAGATATATTCAAGGTATTTTAAGAAGATATATATTATATTCTCAAAAGAAGATATATCCAGCTTGACAATTCACACCCAATATGGATTCCTACTTCAACAAGGTTCCACATCTAAATATTCTAAGTATATATAATGTGGCACCTTATACATATATTGGCTCAAGCATCCAATGGTGGTCAATGCTCAAATAATACAAGTATCTACCTCAATAAGAATATATCATACAAGTACCTTGAAGGATCAACTAGCATCAAAACAGTTGGCAAGAGAATTTAATACTCTGTTGAGCGCTAAAGATAGATAACAATGGATATTAAATAAGATACCCATCATCTTCATGACAAGAACATGAGGGAATCCGATTTCAACAACCCCAATGAATGAATCGTGGGAAGAGACCAATTGATTGAATGTATACCAGACATATGGAAATCGAGCGAATAGGGAGACATATGCATATATTTTGTTGTAACTTTCTTTTCCAACATCTTAGGAGATTGGCGCTCTATGTTCAGAGTTGTTTTAACTACCCATTGTATATATATGTATGTATTCTCACTTGAGAGGGGTGTGTGAAACATATGAAGAACAGGACTGAGAAAAGAATTGCTCCAAATTTCAGATATTTCAATAGATAATTTTTGTTTAAGAGTGGTAATTCCTTGTTGATAATTTAGTCAAGTTAAAGTACAAGCATATCGTGAGGTTGGGCCCACTCACAGGTACAACCTTGTGCCATCTATTTTATTTTCATGGTTATTTTCTTTTAAGTATATCCATATATTATTGTTAGTTTGTGTCTTTTCTATGGTAATGAAGTGTATACTGAGGAATAGATGTATGTTGCACAATGGCCCCTGAAATTTGCTGAAGAGTGACAATTAATATTTATTAGAGACAATATATTACAACCCATCGCTTATACTAGGATCATTTTCCTATTCCAACGTTCTATGTTTAATCTAGGTATACATAGATCCTAGCCACTACAATAGTTTTAATATCGTTCACAGGATTATGAATGGGGACTTTTGAAATTGCTAAATCTAATCTTGTTGTATTATCTTAGTAACGATTTATGAATAGAATATGTTTGATATTTTCTTTTGGATAAGTATATACATCTGCTACAGAACCATAGTACTTTTAATTTCGCTAGGTAACATTCAAGGGGTAATCCTATGATATCTCATAAACTTAATCCTGAGAGATACCACAACAAAGCAAAAGGTCAAAGTATTGTGATTCATTCCTTTCTCGTCCATAGTTCACATTCGATTTGCTAGTTCTCTTTTCTGTGTAAATTGCACAGAGTGACTCACAAGTATATATTGAATCTCCATTTGACATAATTAAGAGAATGAGTGTAATAAAATGTCAAATAATTAAAAACTATATTTTTACCTTGTCAGTAATCTAGTTTTACCATCCATTTTGCAAAAGGTCTTGAATTTGGGTTCCGGGTAGAAGTCCTTTTTCATTTGAAAATGCACTCCAAATGATATCGATAGATTAAAAATGTTATTAAATTCACCCCAAAACTCATATCACTAAATTTGGAGCTATATAGAAGCATGGGCATGCATTTCCATTAGGGTACTTTCTATTGATTTGGTCTCTCAATGTACAAGGTAAATTTTACCTCTTTTACACAACATCCACTTTTATGTTTGAAAACACAACACTAAATATGTACACAGGTGTAAAATAATATAACACCCTCATCAACTTGAATCACTCAAATTTCAAGAGTGTTAATACTTAGATGTGCATTTTCATCATACCCTGGTTTCATGCATTTTTAAGCATTTTTCCCTTTATGCATTTTTTTGCATTTACAAAGAAGTTTTTAACCTTTATTCATAGTAGAGGGTTTTTGGTTTCAAAATTCAAAGATAGAGTATTAATATATGTAAAATAATAAAATACAAAATCCACAAATTTTACCACTCAATTTGGAGATCATATGATTCATAGGCATGCATTTTATAGTAATCTAGTTTTACCATCCATTTTACAAAAGCTCTTGAATTTGGGTTCCAGTTAGAAATCATTTTTCATTTAAAAATGCACTTCATATAATATAAATATATTCATAATGTTATCAACTTCACCCCAAAACTTAGATCACTAAATTTGGAGCTATATAGAAGCATGGGTGTCCATTTCCATTAGGGAACTTTCTACTGATTTGTTCTCTCAATTGACAAGGTATATTTTGTCTCTTTTACATAACAACCACTTTTATGTTTGCATACACAACACTAAATATGTAGAAAGGTGTAAAATAATCTAAGATACCCTAAAAAACTTGRATCATTCAAATTGTAGGTGTATTAATACCTGGGYGTGCATGTTTCATCATGCCCTAGTTTCATGCATTTTTGAGCATTTTTCCCTTTATGATTTTTTTTTGCATTTACAACAAATTTATGTCTTTAGATCAATTATGCACACATGAATGGTGTTCATAGGAAGATGAATAAAAATGGATGTTTATCCATTGTCTAAGATGGATGTTGACACCATAACTTCAACCAACCTCTATTTAATGATTATAATTTTTTATCTTTAACATTCATTTCAATATCTCATGCTTCTCATATTATAAGTTAACATTTTAATATGTAATGCTTCTTTTATTGTGGCAAGGTGATTGTGGGAAGGCACCAACCTCGAAGGAGGTAAACAACTAACAATCCATATCCATTTAAAGTGAATATTATTATTGTTTTTATAATTCGATTAACTTGTTTTTTTGTTGATATATGTAGTTGTCAACACCTGATGTACTTTACAATGTCGACAATGATGATGACATGTTTGAATTGAACCCGGTTGAGACAATTAAAAATCATGTGAGAAAAAAAGACATTGAAGTTGTTGAATTGTGTATGCATGAACCAACATAGAAGATCACACAAAGATGCATAGTTTTGATGGAAGGAATAAAATGATATATGGTAAGCGCCATCTTTTAAAAAGGTCATTTATCACATATTTTCATTTATGAATTGATCCAGGTGGATATTGGTGGCCACCCACCTATTCCAACTAGCTCACATACAATCTTCATCTTGGCAGAGTTTTTCTAGTTTTTCGGCTCCTAAACTTTCAGGGTCATTTTGAGGCCCTAAACAATGTTTCTTTGGCTCACCACAATCATACTATAGACAAAGTCAGAGTGTGATGTCAAAATATGCATTCCCTATATAGACCTTTCCAACATGCTATCATGCGCCTAAAACAAAGATTGTATGCAAAAGTTACGACCTTGGGAAGTTGATGTACCAACTTACTACATTGGTGGCCATATGACTTTTTTCACTTCATATCCTAGGGTTAGGTTTTTGGATGTATAGGGTTTTTTTAATACTTGTTGATGCTAAAAAATCCTGGAGGCCTCATTGTAATTTTCTCAATAGAATGTGCGTAGCCGCCACATATCTTCTTAGAGATTAGCTATCACCATTCGAGCAAGATTGTTTCATTCTACATTTTAAAAGTTTCACCATATTTATTTATTGAATAGAATTTAAGTTTCATTGTATCTTTGTTATTGTTCACTTTATATCCATGTTAATTTTATATATCTGTGTTTCATTTCGTTTCGCTCATAAATCTGAATCAGTGGTATCAAAGTGGTCTGATCTTCATTTGTTTCTATGATCATGTCCCCAATGAGGTCAGGGTATAAGGAGTTGGTACTCAAACCAGGTGAGCCTTTGCAAGATCAACCTCTCCTAACCAGACGACCGTCCATGGGGGAAGAAAAGAGAGATGATGGGGAAGGATATCCCTTTAAACTATTTCTTGAGGAATCCCTCACGTGACAGAGGAAAGAGATGATGTATAATTTTATGCAAATCCTTCGGCGATGCATCTTCCTCGAGTGGAGGTGCCACCCCCTTCAAGGTACATATCATCTTTTATATTCCTATATTTGAAGGTCAGATAGATGCGGATGTTGTAGAAAAATGGTTAAACCTTCTATAAGGGTATTTTTCTATCCATAAATTTTCCGATAGAGAAAATATTACATTTTCACTCATTAAGGCCACCCCCCATATCAAAGATTGGTGGGAGACTTCTTGTGAGCAAAAGGAAATAGAGGAATCTCCATTATTTGTAGTTGCACCCACTTGGGATTCTTTCATGGATTCTATTAAGGAACAATACTACCCTATTGGAATTTATGACAACTTATATACAATATGGACCACACTATGACAGGAAATGGACCAAACAGTGCTAGAGTTCACCAATGTCTTCCATACCTTGCGCACCAAGCTGGGTATCAAAGATTTTGAGAGATATCTAGTGCTCAAGTACTGTGGTCGTATGCATAGATACATCCAGAAAAAAAAAATGAAGTTTTTGAACATCTCTTCCTTGGGTACAACCTATCGATATGATGTCAAAATCGAGCATAAGTTTAAACAAAAAACACAATAGTTTGGGTATGTGAACCCCACATAGTTGAAGTAGGGAAAAGGAATCCCCAACCCACAGAAAAAAAGACAGATCAAGGATGGACAACATCAGGACAAATAGTCTAAGATGCAAACAAAGAAGGACAATGGTAAGACAAAGAAAGACATACGGAAGTGGTGCAGTTTCTGTTGGGTTATGAAAAGGTACATATATTCTCCTCATTTCCATGATTTATGACATCATCTTGACTGAATTTTCTGTTACTTAGGAATAAAATTAGATAGGCAATGAATAAAATGTCTTCTAGAACTATCATTGAGTTGAAGTTCATAAATTCTAAAATATGGTTGGAATTGTTTGATTTTGTTACAGGAATGGGTAAATCTTGGTAAACTCACAATAGAAAAATATATTTCGAAGATGCACAAGCTATTGGAGGCTAAAGATATGGATCGTGAAGCAGTTTCAAGAGAGATTAGTTCTCTATTTTGTAAACTTCAAAAATAGTAATAGCGATCTTGAGGATCTCTCGATCCTCAGGATAGCTTTATTTATGCATATTTGGTAATATATAAAGAGTAGTGAATCCTAGAAATGGATATAGAAGAATTATATCTAAGCATTCAGAATTCAGAATTTCTCTGCGCAAATAGTTTATGTAAATGTTGTTTCAATTATGGAGTTAATAAAGGTTTTGAACGTTTCCATCATTTTCGTATACTGAGTTTCTAGTAGAAGTGCTTCTGAGGACCGAGGGCCCATTCTGAAGTAGTTATTGTCTTAATATGTATTTTATCAGTTTGATTTATGTTTTGAACTTTAAATCCCCTTTATCATTGTTAAATATAATGCATAAGAGTGTCAATGATTCTGATATTGTTTTCTTGTAAAAGATAGACGTTTTCCTTTGAATGTTGTCGATTTCTATTCCAGATTCCATTTGTTGTAGTTTACTTCTTAACAGTTCCTCTCATTTTCACATGCATTGTTCCTTTGAATTAAATTAGCAATTGTTGTTCCTTTCCGTTAAATTGGCATTTGTTGTTTATTTTTCTTAATTAGCGTTTTATGTTCCTTCTACTTAGTTAGCAGTTGTTGTTCTGCCTCAATTTACAGTATTCAGTTATTTCAGCTTGTTTCCATAGGTTCAATTCTTGTTTCTTAAATTATATCAATTCATGCCTTTAATATGAGATTCAATTCTTGTCCCTTAATTAGATCAATTCAACAATTTAATTCATGCCTTCAATTAATATCACATTGTAGATCATATTTAAATCCTTTTCAATAGGATCTTAGCTTTAGAAACTTAATGAATGTGTGAGGAACTTGATTGTTAATAAACTCATATTTTCTTTAACTACGCGATTTTAGCTTCTACAAGCTATCTGCATAGACTTTGTTGATATTCTTGAAATAGAAGACAAGTCCTTGGGTTGATAAATTAATGTTAAACTAAGGTTGTTTTTAGGAAATATTTAGAGCCCAACAGTTTCCATAAGAGCCCCTGGCATAACACTGTTGAATGTCACTCAAAGCAGTCATTGGTGGCCAAGGTGAAAGCCTTTGAATAGGATGTGGGTTTCGACACTAATTTAGAACCAAAAAAGGACTATGGATCAGTCATGTAGAACCTAGTTCCACCGTTTCTACCACCAAGATCCATCTCGATGAATCTCATGAGCCAGAGGAAGGTGAGAGCCTCTTTCATTCAAAGATGTGGGTGAAGGGTACTCTATTGCACTTCATCATTGATAGAGGTAGATAGAAGAACCTCATATCAGTGGAGGTTTTCAATAAATTGTCTTTGTCAACAACATCATACCCACAACCAAACACCATCGGGTGGCTCCTCCAAGGGAGAAATATTCACATCGGTCAATAATTTCACCTACCCTACGACATCAATCCCTTCAAATATGAGGTATTTTTTTATGTTTCCCCCCTTGAATTTTGTGATTTTATTTTGGGCCAAACTTATTTGTGGAAATATCATGTTGTATATGAGTCTAGGCCTCATACTATTATTATTACTTTGGATAATAAGTTTTACAGGATACTCGAGGTAGTCCCACCTACCAACATTTCCTTGATCTCTGGCAAGTAATGTAGGAAGGTCATCTCTCATACCGAGAAGTTTGTATTCATCATGATCCGTGCTCAAAGCGAGCGGAAGGTTGCAACCACTTCCATGGCCTTCGCGGAATGCCTCTCCACGCATAAGAATAAAGTGGATAAGGTTGTGGAAGAATACAAAGATATATTCTCCTCACCCACTGAGGTACCTTTTCACTGTCAGGTCAAGCATTCAATTGATTTGACCCCTAGCACACTTCTACCCAATGGGTCAGTCTATCACCACTCTCTTTCAAAAAATGAGGAAATCAAATTCCAGATCTAAGAGATTCTCAAAAAGGGGCACATCCAACCAACATCATCACCTTGGGGAATCCCAAGCATGCTTGTGCATAATAAATATGAGACCTAGTGACTCTATATTGATTACCAGACCCTAAATAAAATCACAGTTAGGAACCAGTACCCAATTCCCCAAATTGTCGATCTCCTTGACCATCTCAAGGGGCCAAATACTTCAATAAGATTGATATGAAGTCTGGATACCACCAGGTCTCAATAGAGTAGACTAATTTACTAAAGACTACCTTCAAGTCCAAAGAAGGTCTTTTTTAATGGTTGGTCATGCCCTTTGGCTTGACGAATGCCCCAACAAATTTCATGAGGATGATGGATGATATCTTGCAGCCTTTCACCAATTCTTTTATGGTGGTGTATTTGGATGACATCCTCATCTTCAACAAGAGTTGGGTGGAACACTTGCAACATATTCAGTAGGTTCTGCACACTCTGCAACAACACAAACTATATGAAAATTTGGAAAAAAAATCTCCTTCGGCATGAACAAGGTTCAGTACTTAGGATACATTGTTGATGAGAATGGGATGCATGTCGATCCAACCAATATCTAGGTAATTTGTGACTGGTTATCCCCAACCACACTCACTGAGCTTTGGAGCTTCTCAGTCCTTTCCAATTTCTATCATAGGTTTGTGTTGGGATTCTCCCATATTGCATGGGCCCTTATCCAAGTGACCAGGGATTGTGACAAGGAAAATATAGTGTGGGTCCAACCGCAATATAAATCATTTGATGATTTGAAGAGAACTTGTTCTCAACCCCGATGCTCTCATTAACCGACCAGCAACAACCTTTTGTTATTGAGATAGATGCTTCAGACTATGTTGTGGGCATAGTTCTCACTCATCAGATAAATCCCATGGCCTATCATAGTGAGACACTATTAGATATCGTTCGTAAGTACCACAATTATGAAAAATAAATGTACTCCATTGTACAAGCCTACCGCTAGTGGAAGAATTGCATTATTAGGAAGGAGACAATCATCCACATTGATCAAACACCTATGTAGTTCATGCAGACACAAGACAAATTGCAGAATGACTTCCATTGGAAGTGGTCCACATACTTGAAACAGTTCCATCTCAACATCAATTATAAGATAGGGAGCACCAACTGCGCTGTTGACTGCCTCAGTCGACCTCCAATTGCAACTCTAACCATGGCGCTACACTCTTGCGGCCATGAGACCTATGGATGCCCCCAACTCTACGAGAGAGATCTTGACTTTGCCAGTACTTACCATATGTTGGGAATAAACACAATTGTCATTGATTTCCATCTTCAAGGAGGGTTGTTGTGCCATCTAGGCCATATATGCATCCCATAAAGTGAGCGAGCAAAGTTTATTTGGGAATCTCACTACAGTCGAGTGGCAAGACACTTTGGCGTAGAAAAGACAATGGAAACGTTGAAACAACATTTCTATTGGCTAAAAATTCGACATGATGTCAAAAAGTATGTCAAGTCTTGCATTGCCTACGCCATTTCCAAAATGACCATTAAGAAACACAACATGTACACCCCTATGCCTACTCTTAACAAGCCCTAGAAATCCATATCGATGGACTACATGTCGAGGCTTCCTTCAACCAAGCATAGAAATGAATGTTTTTGTGGTTGTTGATCGATTTTCCAAGATGGTGATTTTGTCCGCTTGCAATAAGAGCATCACAATGAAGTCCACTACCAAGATATTCTTCGAATGAGTGTGAGTACATTTTGGAATACCACAAACCATTGTGTTATATCGGGACAGTTGGTTCCTCAACACATTCTGGTTGAGCCTCTGGTCACTACTAGACACCAAGCTCACAAAATCCACTACCTTCCACCCCCAAATAGATGGCCAAACCGAGGTCGTCAATAGCATGATCGTGCATATCTTGTGAATGTACAATTCCAAGCATCCACACACATGGGATGAAACTATTCCCTATGTTCAACAAGATTACAATAGAGCTATACATAGCTCAACCGACCACATCCCCTTTAAGGTGGGGTTGGGATTTCAACTATTGGGTCCCATGGATGTTGCACTACCCCTTTCATCCACAAAGTAAGAATTTTCCCATGATCAAAATAAATCCGACAAAGCCACCCAGTTCATTGAATGAATCCAGTAGATTCCCCAATAGGTTCATGATATTTTGCAGAAGTCCAATGCCAAGTGCAAGAAATTCCATGATCAACACTAGGTGCCACACAAGTTTCAGGTGGGAGATAAATTTTGGTTGCACTTGTAGAAAGAACGCTTTATAGGACCCCATCAAAATCTTCTTCCACTCTGTTATGGACCTCACACCATCATGAAGGATGTGGGTGACAATAATTTTAAGCTCAACATTTCCCCCTTCCTTAGCTTGCACCCAATGTTTAATGTGCACATCCTTCGACCATACTTTCCACCATTATTGGACACCTCAAAGATAACAAAAAAGTAAACACCGACAGAGATCAACCTTGACTAAATGGAACATGCATCCATTAATGATATCGTGGACACACAGGTCAAGGGAATTGACCAATAGAATATTCAAATTTATCGTGTTGTCAAAGCAGGGAAGCTCCTACACCAAGGCAAGTGGCTCACTCGGAGGCAAATTCAACAGAAATTTCATCATTTGATGGGAGAACTTAACACAATGGAGACCATTGCTATTTAAATATTGTAACTGCAAATAATAAACTAATTATAATTGAGTTATTATCTTATGGATCAATCCCCTTTTGTGGATTGATCATGTCGAGACTTATGTATGACCAAATCCCCTTTTGTGGATTGGTCAAACCCTAGTTAATTGGTGCTAATTGAGAAGCCGACACTTAGGGATAATTAAAGTGGTCTTAGCCACTAATTGAATAAGTCGACCTAGCTTGGTGAAAATACACAACCCTAGTGCTTCTTAGCTAGTATAAATGAGAGAGACTAGTGCTTCATTCTTACACTCACTCAAGTCACTCATCTAGTGTACAAGTTTAAAGGAAGCTGCAATTGTCGGAAGAAGAAGAGAGAGAGGCTCATTGCTCAATATTTTATATTCTTTTGTGTTTGGTTTATTATACTGACATTGTATTATCAATCTATATTAAGAAATTTTTATTGGGTCCCCCCGTGAGGGTTTCTCGGGATAAATGATGTGTACCTTGTGATTGTGTTTCTTTCAGTGATCTTGTTTATGCTATTATTTTCTAGTAAATTGAAAAGAACTTAATAGCAACTTTAAATTTAACATGGTATCAAAGCAACACTAAATAGAGCACCTTTCAATGGGTAACCAAAAACATCATTGTTGTCATACAAGAAAATTAGGGATTTTTGTTGGAAGGGAATTTCAACCTAAAAACCATCTAGGGAAGTGTGCCCTAGCCTAGCGAACTCATTGGCACCTTGAGCACATTGTTTCATTGGCCATTACCTTGAGAAAATGAAACCCTAGTTTTTGACTGGTAGCAGAAAACCAGGAAACCAAAACCAGTACCAGAAGTACTAGTCCAGAATGGCGTAAGTCAAGTTTTAAGGGGTAAAACTTGAATTTTTTTAAATCTGGTAGCTCCAACATACTTGCCTCAACCCGACACATTTGTCCCCTGGATTAGAATTCAAAAATTTCAAAGTTGAAAAGTTAGGGTTTCCTCATAAAACCCTAAGTTGCAGTGACAGTTTCAATTGCAGTTGCAGTAATAGTTACAGTTGCAATTGCATTACCAGTTGCAACACCAGTTACAGTTGCAACACCATCTGTAGTACCAGTTGCAGTGAAATTCTTTGCGAATTGTTCATACTTTTGTCTTATTTTACTATTACACCTTACCCTACCAAGACACTGTCAGAGGTATGTACTTACATATGTTTCAAAATACATTATTATTCTAAAGGGTACTTGTAGGAAAAGGGATATTTTGTCATAGATCTAGAAGGATCACGGATCCAACACAATCAAATRAATAATACACTCTAGGTTTGATCATATTGATATGCATCTATTTGTTATGACATTATTTTGACCTTATAGGTTGTATATTGAAGCTATGACCATCATACTAACCCTTGGTCAAAAATGAAAGTCAAGGTATTAGAATGAGATTARATTTTATTCTCTAACTTATTTTTCTCTCAATATAGCATATTGTCTTAGTACARAAGATATGTTGAATAAAGAAATTGTCATCTTGAGTGAAGGAGACTTRGAAGAAAACAAACACACTCATTCTTGAGGATAAGACTCCAGGTTCCAGGTTTGATTAAATAAGTTTATAAGATTCAAAGTTGCACATGATAAGTTTGATAACTACCTCATTACAAGTAAACACTATATTTGAGGTAGCAGTCTTTGAAAAGTATTATACTTGGTAGCATGTGAGAATATTGAGGTAAATGCTAACATATCCTATAGGAGAATCTTCTTTTGTTGGTTCTAGGTTACCATGGAGGAGTTTTTTTATCAAAACACTAGAAGAGTGTTGATATCATTTCATAGTGTATTTATTACCTTTTGTTTTAGGCAATTCACAAGTGATAGCTCTAAAGGAGCTACTATGAGGATTATTCGTGCGATTGTTTTATTACTATTATAAAAAGAGTATTATTCTTTCTTGTTGTTTTGTTGACCTTGTTTTAGGTCACAGGTGATAACCCTAAGGAAGCTATAGTGAAGGTTGTAGAAGGCAACATCTTAGATACGACATGAAGCAAACTATGTACATGACCATATACGTTCATGTACCAAAGAAGATGAAGAAGAAACTATTTTTTTTTAGATCCAGAGTATCTCATATGGAGATTGATTGTAAGGAGTAGAAGGACACAAAGATGACCAAACATTAGAACAAGAACTCACAGTAGACTTGTTCAAAGGATAATGAATCCACCTTGATAGGAAGTAGAATTTGTTTGAAGTCTGACTCAGATTTTCATATTTACAGTTGGTATTCAACACCAAGTATATCCTGTAGAGATGATGAAGTCCTTGTAAAACTCAGAAGAAATCAAGATTCGGAGTAAGCCTAATCTTAAAAAGGATTAGATGAAGAGACAGCTTCCAGGACTGAGAGACAGATTCCATGAAAAGATTAGATCATAGCTTGAAAGATGTCTAGGAGATATGAAATCTCCTGGGAATATTCCCTTCTTTCAGTAACAGAGAAGGAAGCCAGTCAGAAAGGCTGGGATATGGATTTTTTTCTGCGAGACTAGAAGGGAATTCAGTGTTGACCTCCAATATTAATCTATAACAGATCAAACGTGTTGCATATAATAGTATAAAAGATGTACGGAGATGAAATTGTGTCCATATGATTCTCCCAACAAGAGGGAGAAGACTATGATGAGACACTTACTCCAATAATCGAAGAAATATTTCTAGTATTTGAAAACAACCAGAACAACTTGGATTCATATAAAGTATGATATGCAGGGGGAGAAATACCGATATTTAAAATTGAGTGGCATTTGGTGCAGTACATTAGTCGGGCCATGGAGACATGACTATGATAGTAGATAGAGTTACCTCCATGAAAGAAGAAGAGTTTTTTTCAATATTATTTATGGATTCACTCTCAGTTTCAGATGAAGTTGTTTTCGTAATAGAGTAGAGGAACTACTCTCAGAGTTCAACAACTATAGTGATTCTCAGCTTCAGAGAAGTTGCAGGTGTGGAGTCCCAATTGCAGAGGAACAATTGCAGAGAGAGTAGAGGATATACTCTCGGGTAGTGAGACATATAGTGCTTTGTAGAAATCACATAGAGCTAGCACATGATTGTGCATATTAAGTTGGAGTTGAAGCAAGTGTACCAAGATGGTACAATGTGATGTGGAAAACAAGATTTTAAGATTGAAGATAGAAAGAGTCATGTTTGCAGGTTAAAGGAAGATTTGTACGTATTGAAGCAAGCTCCTAGAGCTTGGTATGGAATAATTTATAATTTCCTGATCATGAGCTTTGGCTTTACCAAGAGTAAAGATGAATCTAACCTTTACTTCAAGGTTATGAATGATGAGCCAATGATGTTGCTACTATATGTAGATGATTTATTCTTTATGGATGAAGAAATCCTCATCACAAATTGAAAGAAGAATCTCTCTACAGAGTTTGAGATGAAAGACCTAATGCATTGTTTCTTAGGTCTTGAAGTTTGGCAGAGCCCAGAGAAGATATTCCTTAACCAAGGTAAGTATGTAGTTGAAATACTGAAAATATTTGACATGTTGGAATGTAAATCCATGAACACACCCATGGAAACTAAGTTTAAGCTCTTGGTTGATACTTCATCAGAATTGGTTGATGCTACACTATATAGACAAATTATTGGTTTGTTGATGTATCTGTCGAATACCAGGCCAAATATATTCTTTGTTGTGAACACCTTGGGTCAGTATCTGGTCGAACCCATACGTGTTTACCTTGTAGTTGCAAATCATGTGATGAGATACCTTAAGGGTATGTTGGAATTTGGTCTCTGTTATATTGGAGACCGTGACTTCAGACTGGTTGGTTATATCGATTCAGATTGGGTTGGAAGTGTTTATGATAGAAAGAGAACTTTAGGATGTTGTTTCAGTATGGGGTCATCCATGACTTCATGGAAGAGAAGGAAGCAATCCAGTATTTCTCTCAACATGACATAAGCAAAGTAAATTGATGCATGTTCCGCCAGTTATGAACCCATATGGCTTCGGAAGTTGTTGATAGGTCTATTTGATCTAGAGATGGAATAAACCATGATTCTTTGTGATAACCAAAGTTTCATAAAAATGACAGATAAACGTGTGCTCCATGATAAGTCAAAGCACATAGATCTGGTATCACTACATTCTTGATATGATGCAGAGAGGAGCTATAAAGCTCCAATATGTTGGCACAAATGAGCAGGTTGCAGATGTGTGGATCAAGCTTTTGTCTGGTGTAAAGTTTAAATACTTTCTAGACAAGCTTGGTATAGTCCAAAAGGACCTCCCTCGAAAGGGGGAGTGATGCTAATGATACTATGGTATCCTAAAAAACAATGAGTAGCTCAGTTGGGATTTTATATCCTAGGGGACTGATCATCCCTGGACATATCCCGAAGGTCTAGTAAGGACTATCTGTTAGAGTCCCTGTGCATGTATATCCTACAATGGTCAGTGGTGGTAGCTCTATTAGGATTTTTATAATCATAGGGAATCCTATGATTCCTAGGAAAATCCCGAAGGTCCGGTAAGGATAGTTTGTCAGAATACTACGTGGTATCTCCATTAGGATTTTATATCCTAGGGAATCTTATGATTCCTAGGCAGATCCCTAGGGATTGTCAGAGTACCAAAAAAAGTTATTGTTGCACCTGCCTCATTTTTTTGCCATGTGATGATGATGTTGTTATCTCAAGCTTGTGTTAATGATGTTGTTATCTCAACCTCATGTTGATGATGTTGTTATCTCAGCCTCGTGATGATGATGTTGATTATGTTGTTATCTCAACCTTGTGTTGATGATGTTGTTGTCTCAGCCTTGTGTTGTTGATGTTTCTCTAGCCTCTTGATGTTGATGTTGTTGTACCAGCCTCGTGTTTTCGATGTTGGTGTACCAGCCTCATGTTGGTGTATTATTATTCTAGCTTCATGTTATTGATGCTTTAGCTTCATGCTGAAGATGATGATGATGATGCTACTTCAGATTCATGTTGAATATGATGATGATGTTGCTACTTCAACTTCATGCTGAAGATGTCGATGATGATGCATCAATATTGTATTGATTGATGATGATGCATTAATGTTATACTAATTGATGTTTATGCAAAGAATGATGTTGATGATGCCATTCTAGCTCCATGTTGTGAACGATGATGATGATACTATTCCAGCTCCATGTTGTGAACGATGATGTTATTTATGATGAGAAAAACTTCCAATGATTTATAGATGTGTCAGTCAGTGTTCTATATGATGATGATGTTGTTGCCCTCTCTCTCTCCTGATGATGTTGTATTGTATAATACCCTTCTTGTTAAAGGGGAGTGGTTAAATATTGTAAGTGTGAAGAATATTCTAATTATAATTGAGTTATTATCATATGGATCAATCCCCTTTTGTTGACTAATCATGTCGAGACTTATGTATGACCAAATCCCCTTTTGTGAATTGGTCAAACCCTAGTTAATTGGTGCTAATTGAGAATTCGTCCCCTAGGGATAATTAAAGTGGTCTTAGCCACTAATTGAAGAAGTCATCCCATCTTGGTGAAAATACACAACACTAGCACTCCTCATCTAGTATAAATAAGAGAGGTTAGCACTTCATTCTTACACTCACTCAAGTCACTCATCTAGTGCATAAGTTTGAAGGAAACTGCAATTGTTGGAAGAAGAAGAGAGAGAGGTGCATTGCTCAGTCTTGGATATTCTCTTGTGTTTGGTTTCTTATCTTGGCATTGTATTGGCAATCTATATAAAGGAATTTTTTGTTGGGTTTTCTCCCCCATGAGGGTTTCCCAGGATAAATGTTGTGTACCTTGTGATTGTGTTTCTTTCAGTGATCATGTTTATGCTATTATTGTCTAGTAAATTGAAAAGAACTTAATAGAAGCTCTAAATTTAACATGGTATCAGAGCAAGACTGAATACAACACCTTTCAACGTGTAACCAAAAACGTCATTGTTGTCGTACAAGAAAATTAGGGATTTTGTTGGAAGGGAATTTCTTCCTAAAAACCATATAGGGAAGTGTGACCTAGCATAGCCAACTCATTGGCACTTTGAGCGCACCTTTTCAGTGGTCATAACCTTCGGTAAGTGAAACCCTAGATTTTCACTGGTACCAGAAAATTAGGAAACCAGAACAAGTACCAGAAGTACCATTCCAGAATGGTGCAAGTCAAATTTTAAGGGTTAAAACTCAAAAATTTTAAAATATGATAGGTCTAACATACTTGCCTCAACCCAGTGCATCTAGTCCCTGGATCAGAATTCCAAAATTTCAAAGTTGAAAAATTAGGTTTTCCTCAGAAAACCCTAAGTTGTAGTTGTAGTGGCAGTTGCAGTTGCACTAATAGTTACAGTTGCAGTTGCAGTACCAGTTGCAGCACCAGCCGCAGTACTAGTTGCAGTGAAAGTATTTTTGAAGTGTTGGGATTGTTGTCTTATTGTCCTAGTACACCTTACACTAGCAAGATACTATTAGAGGTATGTACTTACATATGTTTTAAAATACATTATTATTCTAAAGGGTACTTGAAGGGAAATGGATATTTTGTCATAAATCCAAAAGGATCTTAGATCCAACACATTCAGATGAATAATACACTCTAGGTTTGATCATCTTGATATCCATCTATTTGTTATGACATTATTTTGACCTTATAGGTTGTATGTTGAAGCTATGACCATCATACTAACCCTTGGTCAAAAATTAAAGTCAAGGTATTAGAATCATATTAGATTTTATTCTCAAACTTAGA
>ML817151.1:41396-52123 GCA_009831015.1 Picea engelmannii | reverse complement strand
TTCCAGGAATGGGAGACAGGTGCCATGAGAAGACTAGATCGTATCTCTAGAGACCTCTAGGATATTTGAAATATCCTAGGAAGATTCCTTTGTTTCAGTAACAGAGAAGGAAGCCAGTCAGAAAGACTGAGATATGGATTTTTTCTGTGAGACTAGAAGGGAAGTTAGTGTTGACTTCCAAGATAGATATATAATAGATCAAGCATGTTGCATCTAATAGTATAAAACATGTATGAAGATTGAATTGTGTCCAGAGGATTCTCCCAACAAGAGGGAGAAGACTATAAAGAGACACTTACTCCAATAATCAAAGAAATAGTTCCAGTATTTGAAGACAGCTGGAACAACCATGATTCATATAAATTATGAGATACAGGGGGATAAATCCCCATATTTAAAATAGAGTGGCAGTTGGTGCAATACATTATTAGGGCCATGGAGACATGACTACAATAGCAGATAGAGTTACCTCCATGAAAGAAGAATATTTGTTTTCATTATCATTTATTAAGCCACTCTTAGTTTCAGATGAAGTTGTTTCCGTAATAGAGTAGAGGAACTAATCTCAGAGTTCAACAACTATAGTGATTCTCATCTTCAGAGAAGCTAAAGGTGCAGAGTCCCATTTCTAGAGGAACAGTTGCAAAGAGAGTATAGGACATACTCTCAGGTAGTGAGATAGATAATGCTTTGCAGAAAGCACATAGAGCTAGCACATGATTGTGCATAACAGGTTGGAGTTGAAGCAAGTGTACCAGGATGGTACAATGTGATGTGGAAAAGTGGATTTAAAGATTGAAGATAGAAAGACTCTTGTATGTAGGTTAAAGGAAGATATGTACGTATTGAAGCAAGCTCCTAGAGCTTGGTATGGAAAAATTGACAGTTTCCTGACGAGCTTGGGCTTTACCAAGAGTAAAGATGATTCTAACCTTTACTTCAAGGTTATGAATGATGATCCAGTGATGTTGCTACTATATGTAGATGATTTATTCTTGATAGATGAAGAAAATCTCATCACATATTTCAAGGACAAGCTCTCTACAAAGTTTGGGATGAAAGACCTAATGCTTTATTTCTTAGGTATTGAAGTTTGGCAGAGCCCAGAGAAGATCTTCCTTAACCAAGGGAACTATGCAGTTGAAATACTGAAAATATTTGACATGTTGGAATGTAAATCCATGAACACACCCATAGAAATTAACTTGAAGCTCTTGGTTGATACTTCATCAGAGTTGGTTGATGCTACACTATATAGACAAATTATTGATTCGTTGATGTATCTAACAAATACCAGGCCAAATATATGTTTTTTTGTGAACACCTTGAGTTAGTATTTGAGTCTGACAAATACCAGGCCAAAGCATGTGATGAGATACCTTAAGGGTATGTTGGACTTTGGTCTTTTTTATACTGGATACCATGACTTTAGACTGGTTGGTTATACTGATTCATATTGGGCTGGAAGTGTTTCTGATAGAAAGAACACTTCAAGATGTTGTTTCAGTTTGGGGTCAGCCATGAATTCATGGAAGAGAAGGAAGCAATCCAATATTGCTCTCAGCACAACATAAGAAGAATGCATTGTTGCATGTTCCGCTAGTTTTAAAGCCATATGGCTTCAGAAGTTATTGACATGTCTATTTTATCTGGAGATGGAAGCAACTGTGATTCTATGTGATAACCGGAGTTGCATAAAAAGGACGGAGAAACCTATGCTCCATGATAAGTCAAAGAACATAGATCCAGTATCACTAGATTCGTGATATGATGCAGAGAGGAGATGTAAAGATCCAATATGTTGGCATTGATGATCAAGTTGCAGATGTGTGGATCAATCCTCTATTTCATGTAAAGTTTAAATACTTTCGAGACAATCTTAGTATAGTCTGAAAGGACCTCCCTCGAAAGGGGGAGTGATTTTGATGATACTATGGTATCCTGATAAACAATGGGTAGATCAGTTAGGATTTATATCCTAGGGGATTGATCATCCCTAGACAGATCCCGAAGGTCTAGTAAGGACAGTCTGTTAGAGTACATGTGCATGTATATGCCAACTGTGGTTATTGGTGGTAGCTCTGTTAGGTTTTTTATAATCATAGGGAATCCTATGATTCCTGGGTAGATCCCAAAGGTATTGTAAGGATGGTTTTTTAGAGTATGATGTGGTAGCTCCATTAGGATTTTATATCCTAGGGAATCTTATGATTCCAAGGCAGATCCCTAGGGACTCTCAGAGTACCAAAAAATGTTGTTGTTGCACCTACCTCATTCTGTTTCCATTTTTTTATGATGTTGTTATCTCAAGCTCGTGTTGATGATGTTGTTATCTCAACCTCGTGTTGATGATTTTGTTATCTCAGCCTTGTGCTAATGATGTTGATGATTTTTTTATCTCAACCTCGTGTTGAAGATGTTGTTCTCTCAGCTTTGTGGTTTTGAGGTTGCTCCAGCCTCGTGTTGGTTATGTTGTCGTACCAGCCTTGTGTTGTTGATGTTGTTGTACCAGCCTCGTGTTGTCGATGTTGGTGATATTATTATTCTATCTTCAGGTTATTGATGATGATGCTTCATCTTCATGCTGAAGATGATGATGATGATGTTACTTCAACGTCATGTTGAAGATGATGATGATGTTTCTACTTAAAATTCATGCTGAATATGTTGATGATGATGTATCAATCTTGTACTGATTGATGATGATGTATTAGTGTTATACTAATTGATGTTGATGCAGAGAATGATGATGATGATTCCATTCTAGCTCCATGTTGTGAATGAGGATGATGATACTATTCCAGCTCCATGTTGTGAACGATGATGTTTTTGATGATGAGAAAAACTTCTGATGATTTATAGATGTGCCAGTGAGTGTTCTAGATGATGATGATGTCATTTCCCTATCTCTCTCTTGATGATGTTGTATTGTAGAATACCCTTATTGTTAAGGGGGAGTGTTAAAATATTGTAATTGCGAAGAATATTCTAATTATAATTGAGTTATTATGTTATGTATCAATCCCCTTTTGTGGATTGATCATGTCGAGACTTATGTATGAATAAATCCCCTTTTGTGGATTGATCATGTCGAGACTTATGTATGATGAAATCCCCTTTTGTGGATTGGTCAAACCCTAGTTAATTGGTGCTAATTGAGAAGTTGGCCCCTAGGGATAATTAAAGTGGTCTTAGCCACTAATTGAAGAATTCGACCTAGCTTGGTGAAAATACACAACCCTAGCGCTCCTAAGCTAGTATAAATAAGAGAGGCTAGTGATTCATTCTTACACTCACTCAAGTCACTCATCTAGTGCACAAGTTTGAAGGAAGCTGCAGTTGCCAGAAGAATAAGAGAGAGAGCCACATTACTCAGTCTTGGATATTATCTTGTGTTTGGTTTATTATCTTGGCATTTTATTGGAAATCTATATTAATAAATTTTTTACTAAGTTTTCTCCCCCATGAGGGTTTCCCAGGATAAATGTTGTGTAGCTTGTGATTGTGTTTCTTTTAGTGATCATGCTTATGTTATTATTGTCTAGTAAATTGAAAATAACTTAATTTAGAAGATATAAATTTAACAATTGATTCCTAAGGGGGGAGGAGTGATCTAGGTGGATATCATTGGCCACCCACCTATTCCAACTGGCTCACATATAGTCTTCATCTTGGAAGTTTTTTCTAGCTTTTTGGGTCGTAAACTTCAGGGGAAATTTTGAGGCCCTAAACAAAAAAATTTGGGCTCACCACAATCACTTTGTAGATGGATTCAAAGTGATGGAAAAATGTGTATTCCTCAGATATACCTTTCCAATGGGCTATCATGCACCTGAAATAGATATTGTATGCAAACGTTACGACCCCAGGAAGTTGATGTACCAACTTACCCCAATAAAGCCCATATGAATTTTGGTGCTTCATCTCCTAGGGTTAGGTTTTTTGGATGTCTAGGGTTTTATTATTTCTTCTTGATGCTCAAAATGGATAGAGGCCTCATTGTAATGTGCTCAATAAAATGTGCATAGTCGCCACATCTCTTCTTAGATATTAGCTACCACCATTCAAGCAAGATTGTTTCATTCTGCATTGTATAGTTTCAATAGATTTCTCTATTGAATAGAAGTTAAGTTTCACTATATATTTGTTATTTTTCACTATATATTTGTGTTAATGTTATATATCTGTGTTTTATTTCGTTCCACTCATAAACACAAATCATGAAATTTTTTTTATTACTTTTATATGATTTGAAAAAAAACATGTTTTCTTTTTATAAGAATTATTAAGAAAACTTCAATGTCTTTCTCTTGAGGCTCGTGTTGGTAGAAGTGATGCTCAAACACCAAAATGTCTACGATGAGCCACAGACCCATGAGCCTCTTTTTATATCTTCTTGTGGATGAAACCCTTGTGACTAAGAGGATTGAGCCTTCAGGGGTCCATGACACACCCTCAACGCAGTGCATGCTAGAAAAAGCACGTGATGGTGGAGATGAGGCAATTGGTGATTCTACAAATTTCTTTTTTGGATTGTCACATGTTACGAGTAAGGGAACACTTCTATTTACCTTTTTGGTGGAAGATAACATTGTTTCAATGAAGATACAAAAAATCCCAGGTATTTATTAATGTATTAATTATTTCCTATTATCTAATTGAAACATACTTCTCTACGATTATTTTAAATTAATGATCATATTATTCTACAGGAAACAACATCTTTTTTAAGAATATTTTTTTTTCCTTAGAAAAAAAAGCATAAATTTATTCATCAGGAGAGACAAAATCACATTTTGTAGGTGCTAGATGAGCACATTCAAAAACATAGAAAAAGTGTGATGGTTTTTAAACAAAAGTAAAAAGTAACCTGCTAATAGTTGTGTTGTCCATGTTCTTAGTATCTAGAAGCTAGACATATGGCAACTGCTACAAGAAGTTTACAGTAGCTGCAAATTACCCAAAAAGAAAAATATACAACCCAGGGAGGATACCAATAACTGGTTCCGATATACAAAACAATATACAATAAGATGAGTATTTATGGAGAAGGATCTTGAGTCGGGTCTTCGATGATGGCCCTATGGAAGAAATCCCAAACTATATCTCCTTGTGATTTTGAAAAGTGCCATTGACCATATGAGAGATTAAACCCTTCGTTTGACAGTGCATCTTCTATATTTTTCATGCCCCTGTAAACATGTTGTTAGCGCTAGAAGTCACTTCCGGATTGCTTGTAGAAGCAGAGCCCAACGCCCATCAGTTTTTATGTCACAGTTTGATAGATGGGTGATCAAATGGGTAGAGACTCGAACAGGTATCGCTTCAAAATAGGAATTGTATCTGATAACAAGGAACAAAGGAGGTCTTGACCCAAATTCAATCAGGGAGTTGATTTAAAGATGGGCAGGCAGAAGACTTGGGAGAAGAATGAACAAACTATCTCAGGCAACAAGCCTTTTGGTAGATTGTAGAGGAAAAACTCTGAATACAAGATCCACTTGGTTTAGGGCTTCAACAAACTGAAAGGAAGACTTGACTGGATCCTCCAATTCCAAGTCGTTCAATGCTGAGAAGTTCACAGGGACTGTTTAGAACAACACAATTGTTACAGTGATCCAACATACATCATCCTATAATAGTCACAACTCGACTGGATCCTCCAATTTTGAGCTGCTCTAATACAGCATACACAAAGATATGAAAGAAACTGACATTCATCAGGCAAGAAGTCTCAAGAGTCCAGAAATAACCATAACACAATTCTTCATTAAAGTTTTTACAACTGGGAGTCTTGCTCAACGATCGATCCTTACAAAAATGGCGAAAATGCCTACATATAATTCAAACAACAACAACAGCAAAAACAAGACGCTGCATTAAAAACATTGTGTCTACATGTCTTCTGACAGTCTGCCCATGCATACTTAGGATGATAGTGCGCCTCTGACAGACGCCATCTTAACTGCTTGAGGCTCTAGCAAGGGGAGTAGTTGATTCATTAAGTGTCGAGCTATCGCGTGCAGACTTCGACTAGTCGAGAACTCGGACATGGCTCTTTCGGAAAAAGGGGATACAAGACCCTCTCGAGTAGACCACCTGCCAGACCCGCCATACTTTACAATTAATGAGTGAGGCGAGGTTTCAACCACCCTCTCTCTTCTTCATTTATTCCCAACAGGTACTGGGATTTAGATCACGTCGAATCAACGCCTGGAGAACACAGTGCCCCCCCTCTGAAACTCAATTCGGCGCTTTGGGACCCGAGTGGCCAAATGATAAACATTAGCACCCCTCCTCTAGGCTTGTTCCTTTACGACCAGGCGCCAAAACCACGGGCCCGATTCTGGACGCTATCGGCATTTCGGGGTTCGGGGTTTCGAGAAGTGAAGTGACAAGGAGCACTTTCCCCTTGAACTCCCGAATGCCGACATGACACAGATGTGCGCCACGCGTCCGTCAGATGAATGGCCCAGATAGTACGTTATTATAAAGGGGGCTGCCCCCATCTGCAGGCTCGCTTGACGTGACCTGGCGCTAAGACCGTGAGCTCGGCTTTGAAGATCGCTTATCAGCATTTCGGGGTTCGGAGTTTCGAGATGTGAAATGACGAGGGACTTTTACCCCTCGAACTCCCGAATGTCGATATGTCGATGTGACCAAATCTTGCGCCACGCGTCAATGGATAGGACGACCTAGAATTAGCTTTAAAATATAAGTGCTTTCTCTTACGCTATATATCAGGTAACTTAGCAGCCTCGAAATCCCGATGACCGTTGATCTTCTTCGTGGATGGATCTCGGCTGCCGACAACAAAACCTTGCCCGCTCGCTTGACTCGTAACCGAAAAAGAGATCCTTCTGCTGCTGTGCTTGGGTGTTTCTCGTTCATCCTGCAGACCAGGGTACCCTAGGCCCAAGACAAGAAATATCGCTAACATTAGGCTCCATGGGGGATAGAGACATCCTTTTGATGCTCTAAGAACTCATTCCGCAGCTTCAGTGCCTTGCTGTTGGGCTATGGAGTCAGGCTCAAAACATCCTGTTGCTGAAGATACAAGCCGAAAAAATAAAAGCAACAAAATAAAGATACATACTCAAAGTAGCTTATTTATATACAATCCTAAACTAATAAAACACTTTACATGGGGCTAGGTGAAAGCAGATTTCCACCATAGCCATTCAAGCAACTTCCTGGATAGAAGCTCCTTCTTTCTGTCAATGATCATCAACAGATGGTGTAACCATGACAGCAGAACAATTACACTCTTCAACTCCTCCTTACAGGCTGGAGTTGAGATGAAATAGGGTAGCTCCAAGGCATAGGGGAAATTCCACTCTATGTACTTGCTGACAGGGTCATAGAATGAGTGGTGAATTTCGGAGAATTGGCGACAGGAAACCTCCTCTGCTAAACAGTTGCTCACATGTGACTGAATATATTTGATAAGCATAGGTGAGTGAACAACTGATGTAGGCTCACTGATCTCAGGCAGTGGTTGCTTGCTAACTGGCTCTGGAATGAAATATGTGCTCTGCTGCTCTTCTGGTTCTTCCTCGTCTTCTCTGTGCACTCCCCCATCTTGTAAAAAGGGAACGACCTCCCGATCCTTCCTTTCAATCCCAAATGTAAATACATCATGGGAAATATCGTGAAGGAAGAAATAACAATCCTCTTCCACAATGGCTTCTTCGTTTAATTCTGAGACAGCAGGCTCGTCGGGGGCAGATGCTAAAGCGTCCAAGAAATCTTCAATAATATCTTCAAAAGAGATACTTAAATCATCTGCCTCGAAGACTGGAAAATCCTCTTCGCTGTCTTCAGATTCCAATTTTGTACACTGGGGAGTGGGGAATATCGCCTGCTCCACTAGTTCACTCAGGTCATCTTTTTCCTCCTAGGCTAGAAAATCCTCTGCACAGTCTTCATATTTCAACCCTTCTAATTGGGCAGAGAGATATTTCACCTGCTCCATCATCTCACTCAGGGAATCCTCTCCCCCCTGGTATATTCATCACTTTCATAACCCACCTCTGATGCAGACGAATGGGGAGGAGAAAGGAATGATTTCTGATCCAGGTCGTCAAAATCATCCTCACAGCCTATGTCTGAAACAAATTTATCTAGTATAGAGTTGTGGTATCCCTCACTACAGTTATGACAAACTAACACAGAGGGATAAAACTCTTGACAATAGGTAGTGAAGGCTGCATGGAAATCACTGAGTGAAGAAATGCTAGAAGGGGGTAAAGAATGATACCATTTACGTGCATCCCCTGCTAACGAGAACATGAACATTTTCAGTAATACATCCTCATGATGTATCTCCCACTGATGCATGAGTTCATGAAACTCACTGAGGTGCTGAGCAGGGTTGTCCTCTTCACATTTTCCAAATATGGGCAAATAATCGCCCCATTCATCCAGAGAGGGGACAACATTAGGAAAACCAGGAATAACAAAAAAATTAAAAGCAGCAAACCTGCGAGAAAGGATTTTCTCCATATCGAACTAGTGGAGTCGCCAATCGATCCTTGAACCATGGAGTCGCTAGGTGAAAGATGTGCAGCTTCGAATGTGTCTGGTCCTTGTTCACCATCAAAGGCCAGATCCTAACGTTGTTGTTTCCCCAGGAAGATTCTCAGGTTGAGAAAGAAGCTGCTGAAACCTTCTTGAGAAAGCTCCTTAGGGTCAGCTTTCAGGTGTGCTATTAGTAGCCATAGATGAAACAGTGATGTGGAAACAATGGAGTCGCCATAGTGGAGTCGCCAGGTGCACAGTAGCAATCTTTAAGGGCTCTGATGTCTGATGCACCTTCAGAATCAGAGGCTCAATGTCGTTCTACCCAGGGAAAATGTTCAACTTCGTCCCGGGCAACGGCACTAGAAATGTTAGCACTGGAAGTCGCTTTCGGATTTCTTGCAGAAGCAGAGCCCAACGCCCATTAGTTTTTATGTCACGGTTTGATAGATGGGTGATCAAATGGGTAGAGACTCGAACAGTTATCGCTTCAAAATAGGAACTGAATCTGATAACAAGGAACAAAGGAGGTCTTGACCCAACTTCAATCAAGGAGTTTATTTAAAGATGGGTAGGCGGAAGACTTGGGAGAAGAATGAACAAACTATCTCAGGCAACAAGCCTTTCAGTAGCTCGTAGAGGAAAAAATATGAATACAAGATCCGCTTGGTTCAGGGCTTCAAGAAACTGAAAGGAAGACTTGACCGGATCCTCCAATTCCAAGTTGTTCAGTGCTGAGAAGTTCACAGGGACTATTTAGAACAACACAATTGTTACAATGATCCAACATACATCATCCTATAACAGTCACAACTCGATTGGATCCTCCAATTCTGAGCTGCTCTAATACAACATACACAAAGATATGAAAGAAACTGACATTCATCAGGCAAGAAGTCTCAAGAGTCCAGAAATAACCAGAACACAAATCTTCATTAAATTTTTAACAACTGGGAGTCTTGCTCAACCATCGATCCTTACAAAAATGGCGAAAACGCCTACATATACTTCAAACAACAACAACAGCAAAAACAAGACGCTGCATTAAAAACATTGCATCTACATGTCTTCTGACAGTCTGCCCATGCAGACTCAGGATGATAGTACACCTCTGACAGACGCCATCTTAACTGCTCGAGGCTCCAGCAAGGGGAGTAGTTGATTCATTAAGTGTCGAGCTATCACGTGCAGACTTCGTCTAGTCGAGAACTCGGGCATGGCTCTTTCGGAAAAAGGGGATACAGGACCCTCTCGAGCAGACCGTCTGCCAAACCCGCCATACTTTGCAATTAATGAGTGAGGCAAGGTTTCAACCACCCTCTCTCTTCTTCATTTATTCCCAATAGGTACCGGGATTTAGATCACTTCGAATCAGCGCCTGGAGAACACAGTGCCCCCCCTCTGAAACTCAATTTGGCGCTTTGGGACCGGAGTGGCCAAATGATAAACATTAGCGCCCCTCCTCTAGGATTGTTCCTTTACGACCAGGCGCCAAAACCACGAGCCCGATTCTGGGCACTATTGGCATTTTGGGGTTCGGGGTTTCGAGAAGTGAAGTGATGAGGAGCACTTTCCCCTCGAAATCCTGAATGTCGACGTGACACGGATGTACGTCGCGCGTCCGTCAGATGAACGGCCCAGATAGTACGTTATTATAAAGGGGGTTGCCCCCATTTGCAGGCTCGCTTGACGTGACTTGGCGCTAAGACCGTGAGCTCGTCTTTGAAGATCGTGTATCGGCATTTCGGGGTTCGAAGTTTCAAGATGTGAAATGACGAAGGACTTTTACCCCTCGAACTCCCAAATGCCGATATGCCGATGTGACCAGATATTGCGCCACGTGTCAATGGATAGGACAACCCAAAATTAGCTTTAAAATATAGGCGCTTTCTCTTACGCTATATATCGGGTAAATTAGCAGCCCCAAAATCCCGATGACTGTTGATCTGCTTCGTGGATGGATCTCGGCTGTCGACAGCAAAAACCTTCCCCTTTTGCTTAACTCGTAACCAGAAAAGAGATCCTTCCGCTGCTGCGCTTGGGTGTTTCCCGTTCATCCTGCAGACCGGGGTACCCTAGGCCTAAGACAAGAAATATTGCTAACACATGTCAGATAGAAAAGGAGTCAAAAGAGGCCAACAAGGTGGAAATCTCCCTCAAAATAGGCTGCAGAAAAATATTGTGGCATGGTTGTGTTTTCTGAACCC